>JAJOZX010007666.1:0-220249 GCA_023014485.1 Bathynomus jamesi
TGAGTCGAGATCTATTCCTTAATATTGTTTTTTAACACATATGTATCTTTCTTTACTAGAAGTATCAACTCCCTGACTAATTTTGGACACCTTTATATTAAGCCCCAAAGTTGATGTTAATTTTGCAAATTTTGTGAAAATATCAACTTTTGGAAATTTTTAAAAATAAAATAAATCCTTTTTTGGTTATTTTTTTATTTCACTCATAAATTTACAACCCATAGAGACTATTAGGAGTATTAAAACAGCTGTGATTGATGTAGAACTAAACTTTTGAAAATGGTAGTCGTAAAGTGGGAGGAATTGATGCAAGCTTCAAAATGGAGCCATGTTTAAGCCCTTGTAACTCAGAAACTATTTGTTCCACAGCCTTTTAGCTTGCAAAATTGAAAAGCCCACCAGAAGTTGTATTGGCATGACAAATTTGAAGCTTCTACTCCTATTAGAAGACACTTTTCAAGGCCTCTCAAAATGAAGGCGTTGGCCAATCAAGCCCAACATGGGCATTTTTTGTCGAAGGTGGGGGCCATTTAAGCGACCATCAAATTAAACGTTTTTGACTGAGGAAGCTAAAATTTTAGATTTAAGCTATTGAATGGTGTATGAATCAACCCTGAAAATTTGAAGAAAATCGGAGATGGTCACCCGACCAACTTTCTGAAATCTGTACCAGTTGAGCTGGAATGACTCACATCTTTAGGTCTTCTTGAGACCCGTTTTAGTTGGCTCTTTGAATTCATTGTGGTGCTGAGTGACTGCATGGAGAAGGTACTGCTTTTGCGCTTCATCCTTCATGATTGTGCTGTTGAAAGCCTTAATGAGTGCAACTCCTCTTTCTGCGCAGTCGTTAACCACTGCCATCTTCTCTACATGTTCCTTCATTCCTTGGTAAGCTGGATCTGTGTTCCAATCATTTGGTGTCTTGGACAGGAATGATTGCGCCTGTTCACTTCCGTGCTGCATGACGAGGTTGAAGAAGATTGCTGAACATTTGATGGCATAGAATTCCAAGGGATTGCTCGAGGAGAACGTTTTTCCGTCCATGCGCTTGAGTCCTTTTCTTTTTTCGGGAACAGCTACGATGTTGTGAGCAATCCTCTCCTTCGTGGACGCGTGAACTCAAGGATCAAAGAGTGCGAAGGGGATTAAGTGCTCAGAAATGAACCACAAATGCTGCGTTGTTCGTCTTTCCTGGGTGAGCTTTCAGCTGGCGCAAGAAAATGGTCATTCAATGGAGCCATGTATGCAACACTGGCCTCGTTCCAGTAGCGGCTGTAAAGGAGCGTGATAAACAGGCTTAGTTCCTCGATGTTCCATTTCTCAGTCTGAAGCAAGGTGAATTGATCTCTGAATAGGAACTCCTTGAGTGTGTAAATGGCCTTGGCCATCCATTGCGCATGGTGCTTGGCTCCAGGGCTTCGAATTCTCACAGGACCATCATGCTTCCTCCCAAGAAAAGGAGGCAGAGAAGCATCAGTTCATCATAGTCATCCCGCTGGCTCTTCTTCTTGACAGCCTCCTTGTAGTAGGAGACCATTTCCTTCCTCTGCTCTGCTGTTTCAGTGAACAGGCTGTCTGGTGCACTCTCGAACTTGCTGCGATCAATGAAAACCTAGTGCTGCTTGAAGTGCTTGAATAGGGCAATTTCAGGTCCTGGATGTTCCAAAAACAGCACCGAAGGCTGCAGCAAGGATGACTTGTACCACGTGGTGTCGGCAAGCGATCCACACCAGATCAATACCCAACTCCTTTTCAATGAGAGTACAAGCTCCAGCATGAAGTCCCGTGTTGGACGCAGTTGTATCAAAAACAAGACCTCGAACGTTGCCCCTCAAAGACCAGTCGTCCACAAGCTTCAGGCATGCCTGAGCCTGAGATGCTCCAGTTGCAGCAGCTACCATTAGAACTCCAGAAAGTTTCTCTTCCCCGTTACCGGTTACAAGCACAGCCACACGGTCCATCACCTCTAACCCATGCGAGATATCTGTAAGCAGCTTACTATCCCAGTGCAAGAGAAGGGGCTCATGGGTCTTGAAAGTGGCCTGATCTTCGTGGCACACCACTTCACGTGTACATTGTCTCACGTGACGAATGGTGCTGCGTGAGATTGACACTTCGTCCAAGTTGTGCCCCAGCGATTTAATAGTTGCTGCGACCACTGCCATTCCTTTCCTGTCACTGATGTTGTGGCGATCCAAGGCTAAGGAAATGTCAGGCATGATCACAGACTTCAATCGCTTAGGAGTGGAATGTTTTCGTGCTGACTCCTTAAAAACTACAGTATCTGAATCTGATGATTCAGATGTGCTTGAACTAGAAGCCTCCAGTTCTCCCTGGGACCATCTCGCATCCGCCTCGCGCTTGGCCTTCTCCTCTCGGTTCATCTCCGCCTCACACCGAATCCCCTTCCTCATTTGTTGGTCAGCCATTTTCTTGTCAATCGGGCCAAAGCTGGAGAAAATGGGATTATCGAGCTGAGTGACAAGAAAGTTCTTGTCCTCCTTATTCATCATGACGTGAAAGATCAGACACATCGTCAAGGTCTCCGCGAAATATGTCCTCCTTCATTCTGTAGGATGGGAAACTCTGTGCAATTCTTCTTCATCCCCTTGTATTGCTCGTACAGTTTCAGGAACTACTACTCAGCATATCTGGTATCCGTCATTGGAACGTTTGCTTTTGTCCAAAATGGGATCAAAGCCTCAATGGTCATCACCGCACTGTTATATTCTGTCTTCCTCTCCTCCAGATGGTGGAACATGAATTTCCGGAGGACTTGAAGCTTTGTAGGGAGTCCTGCCCTAGTTAACTTCTCCGCCTTCCCTAGTAACCACACCTCACTGCTAGACCGTATTTTTGATTGCTTCGGTGGCATTTCTACACATTCCTACAAAAGAAGCCAAATTTAGTCATACTATAGTAATCAGTCATTAGTGAGACACGTCATGCACGATTGAGCAACCTCTTAACGACACCGTAGACCAACCATACTTCACACAGTTATTCACACTAAGTGTAGGAACAAAAGCAACAATGACCCAAAAGTGAAATCTCAGATGCTAAATTTTCCTTATGCTTGTGAACCACTCGAGCTATATACTATATATACAGTATATTAATCAGCTATTCTTTTGTGATAATGATCATATATAAATTGAATATATCCAAATTTCCCTCATATATTCATGCATTGAGAACTGCCACTTAGGCCATCATGAGCTGCATTTGGCTCACAAGCCTCGCAATGAGTACCACTGCCTCACACCATGCTCTGATAAAACCCTCTTTCTTCTAGTTTGGACTAACTTATAGGTACTTCCTTGGTTTAAAATGTGTTTCTTATGGTATCTGACTATACTTTCACTTATCTTCAACATTTTTGCAATACTTGTATTGGAATAATTACCCATTTTAACAACAGTAGTCAATTCTCATAAGTCTTAGCTAGATAACTCGCGTGTCTTAACCATCCTCTCAAATTGGAAATATACAAGTAAAAATTTTGTTGAACAACATTAAAATGAACCTTCCCCACATTGAGGCTCACAGCACACTAAACTGAGCATTAGGGTGCTCTGAAAATTAAAAGGTGTTGAAAAAAGCTCATAAAACTTTGCTCCCAGGCTTCTTCTCATTCTTTTATATCATATTAATGCCAGAAAAAAATATTAGCTACATTGAAACATACTAAGCCTTGCCACCAGGCAGCTGAAAAATATATTTTATTGAATTAATTTATTATACTTAATACTTAGATTTTTTTTTTTTTTTTTTTTTTTAGATTTACCTATCATAAATAGTGTATCTATTAAATAAATTGTAGTTTTACTAGAGTTTATACAAACTTAAATAATTATTACAATTTAATACTTATTTTTTTGTCAAGAAGAGCAATAATTAATTAATTTTCAATGGCAGACAGAAATGGTAATAATAAAGATGATGATGATCCAAATAAAAAATCAAAGGATAATTCAAATATTTCCTTAAGAAAAGATGATATAATATGGCTAATAGAAAAGCCTATTGAAAAACTTATGTTCGAATCCCAATGAAGGGGGTCATTTTACGCTATTTTTTCTACCTAAAAGATGGACCAATGAAGAAAGAAATTTAGAAATTTTAATGGTACAATTGCTGAAAAAGTATTAGAAGATACAAAAAAACTGGATGAAATCAGGAATTGAAACACAACGTAAAGATAAAGTCAAGAAAAAGATTTTAGACCTTTACGAGAATTATAGGACACTCCAAAAAAAGAGAGGTTCCAATTCCAACAAGGTAAAGGAAGGAAATTTTGTTGGAGACCTTGACTCCTATTTTTTTATTGCCCTTAAAGATGCTGAATGCAGAGTTCAAACTGATTGGTTGAGGATGACAGAACAGAAAAAAGGATATTGATTTCATAAATGCAATGAAAGAGGGTAGAAAAGTTCTTTTGGCGTTTTGGGATCCGAAGATAAAAAGTATTCAAAAGAGGTTCAAGCTAAAAGGAATAGGGAAGAGAATTTCACTTACAGAATGGAGACAGACACCCGAAGAGAGAGCTACAAGAGGCTTCAACTAGTGAACTTAACGATGAGATAGACATTGTTGATGAAGATTATTTAGAACTAGATGATAGTGATAATGATGAAAATGTGATTTCAAATTCTGATGAAAAATCAAAAAGAAAGCATTCAAAAACCATCACACTAGAACTTCCATGAAACCCATTCAGAAGTTTTAAAAAATATCTGAAATGGCTGATCGTTTAAATTTATATTCTGGCCAAAAGAACTGCATTTATGGCTTTCAGGAAACTAATTCCTGATTTCAAGAAAGGGACACTAAACCATCTTCTGTAAAATCAAAATAAGATCAAAATGGACTGTTTATAACTGCCAAAAGGAAGATACCCACTCCTGCTAAAACAAAAGTAAAGCTGATGGCTAGTTATAAACAATTACGCAGGAGTGAGGGGGCATAAACCTCGGTAAAGGTCACTTCATCTAATTTTCCTAGAAATAAGAAATACCAAATTTTTTTTTTTTTTTTTTTTTGCATATATACTTATACTATATCAACGTTTTGTATTTTTAAATCAATTCTAATTAACCCTGATTTATTTTTGAGGTTTATGTAACTTAATCTTGAGTAATAATACCTACAAATCAGACCTAATTGCATAATTCAAAAATCACAAAACCTCAATTTTACATGAGGCTGGTGGCAAGGCTTAATATGTTAGGATCGAGCTAAAAATTCCCGAAAGTATTCAGAAGCATGTTAGCAATGAGAAAATAATAGGAGCAAATATTCAATGTCATTTTTTTTTTTTTTTTTTTTTTTTTTTTTTTTTTTTGAGCACCCTACTGCACATACTTTTTTTTTTTGGAGCACCCTACTGCGCATAGTCTGTGCTGCTAATTTCAAAATTAGAGGACTTTTAATTTAGCAATGCCAAATTATCAAATTATTGAAGAAACTCTATGGGAATTAATTACAATGACTTTTAAAGTGGCAAAATATTGTATTTAATCTAATAATTACTGTCTTATACTAATTTATTTGTGTGCATAAAATAAATTACCATAAAAATCTATTAACATGAAATAAATTTTACTAAATTGCAAAAAATAAAGCTACTGTACCATTAATATCTGGATAATATTTCTCAATTCATAAATACTTTTGTGGACCAATATACACCAACCTCTTATTTATACACCAGCTCTATCCTCCTGTTTTTCTTTCCAAATATGTCAGTTACTTTGTGAAAATCAGTTTTCTCCTTTAATTGAGTTAGAAGTTTTTTTCAATAGAAAAGAGTGATAAAGTGGAAAGGCATCTTGCCTCTGTGAATTTCTAAGTGGGAGGGCAGTTGATGAATGACATTAACCTCAATATAATAACTTTATTTTGATTTGCACATAATTACGTGAACTCTAATTACAATTAGCTTGTATTTCTTCTAAAAATATATTTGGTGATGGCAGGCAAGCAGTCATTTAATGCTGTAAGCTCATTAGTTAAGCATTTTAAAAGGATTCCATTAGCATAAGAGCAGAAATAAGCAACTCTCTAAGTTACTTCCATGATCCATGTTTTGCCTAAAAAAAATGAATGTGTTATGGGTCTGTTTCCATTGGTGAATATTTTTTATTCTTTTAAGACAATTTTAATTCATCCCAAAGTATAGCAATCAATAATTTTATTGTATATCATTTATTACATTTATACTATTGTACAAGCAGTGAAATTATTGGTGAATTGATACAATTTTTATAAAACATGAATATAGTAAGTCAAACAAAAGAAGCAGTTATCAAGGTTGCTTCCACAGGTGCCTGTCTCAACACAACAGAATTATTGCTCTCCCCCCCTCATTTTCCAATGCACTGATTTGGATTTTGAGCTTTTTGTATTAAAAAAATATTTGAAAGGAGTATAGCCTAGTCATAATTTATCATAATTTTATCATCATTAATACTGTTTAACAGTGCTTCTGGAGGGTTCCAGCACAGGTGAAGCAAAAGATTTTCATTTTGACACCCGACCATCTCAGATCTTGCTTATTTTTGGTGTATAAGGTAAGTTTGTGCAAGAAAGCCAGCTGTGAAAGTTTCAGCTTTCTACAACCATTACTTCACGAGTTATGAAGGTCAGAAAAATCAAGGTTAAGGTCAAAATAGCTCAAGGTCGGCATCTTTGGATGCACCTCACACATTCACTAATTATCGTAACCATATGAAACTATGTTTTTGGACTCAGAATGAGCTGTAGAATCCAAAAACGCAACGAAATCAGCAATAGGAGAACAAATAAAAATGTTCACCCTTTTTCAAGGAATGAATTGACCTTTTGACCTTGAAATTCACACATTTTGGGGAAACATTTCTTTACACAAAATGAAGTTCCATCATTGCACTTTTAATATAAACAATAAAAATGTATCTTATTCACCAACTATACTGTCTTAAAGAATTTTTCAAATTGGCTATTTTTCAAATTTCTGGCAAAATTGCCATATGTACCGTATATGCATATATGTACTGTTAAAATCTAGAGATATTCATTATTTAAACTACTTAAGCAAAAATAAATATTATTAGAAACGTGATACAAAATCACTTAGATATAAGCTAGGTACCATAGGTATAACTATGATATAGATCTCTATTTTATTGTGGTCTCCTCCACCCCTACAACCACACCTTTCCACCCTTAGAAATATTTTACTTTTTTTTATAATTACTTTTATTAATAATACATTAATACAAACATATATATATAGGAGTATCATATAAAATAGGAGTAAAAAAGGAGTATCATATTATGTAGACCTGTATTCTATAGATACATATTAAACTAGAGCTCTGTACACTTTCGACTCAAGAACAGGAAACTGTGGCAAACAGGTCTGCATGATTACCCTCAGCTGTTAGCATCTCATGATCATCAAAGGCATACTGAATTATTCTTGAACCTGCTGTCAATGATGGAGCAGTCATTGTCTGGATAATATCAGATGATAACATCCAACGTGAGTCAGGACGAGAAGGGAAACTATGTTTAGAACATCTTCCATGTGGAGACATAAAATTGACCTTATAATCACTAAATTCTTCTGATACTTCAACCACTAATCCAAACCAAATTTTATTATCATAGTTACAAGCTACATATACCCCAACTTGTATATCTTCAGTTGAAATGTGCTTTTGCTCATGTAAATTATCTTTAAACGATGGATGCACAACTGTCATAATTTTTGTAGGACCTGAGGAAATCTCACCAACCTCCAACTGGGTATGACTAATAGGCACAAATCTATGAAATCTACGAGTACCTGGGATGGTTACAGAATTTTTATATCTATTTTCCAGGAATTCAGTTGTCTGCTGGACATTTTGTTTCGATAAGAATACAAATTTTGTGCTGGTATCTTTCTCATCCAGAAATTTCATCATGTCAAGTGGTGTCAGAATTTGGTCTTTAAATGTACGTTGAAGACTGGCACGAGCCATCATTCTTTTTGCTGTGCCTCCGACTCCATCACAAGCACTTTTCCATGTGAAGTTGCAAAAAAGTGCCATTCAGCATCCAGTCCAAAGTCCTCTTTGTGGTGACACAAATTGGTGAAGTTATATTTATTCTTATACTGCCCTCCGCAACCATCAGTAAAGTAATGAATCTTCCGCAGCCTGAGCTCTCTTCTTTTATCATGGGGATCAGTTGCTTTAAGAACGCAAAGACAAGGTTTGTACTATGTTTCATGTCATCAGAAATGAAACAATAACTTTTAACTTTAATTTCAACATCATTTTCATTTACTTTATAGTAGAACACAAATGGATGAACTGTTGCCTGACTATTTTCCCAATGGTAACCTTGTGCAGCATCTTGTACAATAAATGAGTAGTTTTCAGAGAAGTCTCCTAGGAGAATACCTTCAGTGACCATCAGATTAGCTTTGTTTTTTTAGGAAACTTGCTTGTGCATCAGCCACATAAGTGTGTCTTGTTAGTGCACAAATTCTAGTTGCCAAAGACTTAATGAAGTTTTCAAGGGATTCACCGATGTTAATAAGGGTTGTCCGATCCGTGGAAGTCCACTGCTTGTATGTAATTATGGTGCCGACTGCATCCTGAACAGATTCCAATCCTTCAAGGAATGCAATAACACCTTCTCCTGGACACAATGCACATTTTTGTAGCATGCACTCTTCCTTTTCACTGTCACAAACTGCATAGAGAATGAGGTCTTTATATGATAGTTGTTTTTCCCCCAAAGCTGATAGCTGAAGTTTGGGATTTTGGTGGTAGGTACAGACACACACAGAGTGTGTTCCTCCAGCTCCTGCCAAGACACACCACTTGGGTCTCAATGCAGCAAATGATGAGAAACCTATTTTTGGATTAGTGTCATTTGCCTTGAAAACAGCGAAAATCTCACGTAAATTACCAAGCACCAATCGTTTCTGCTGTAGTTGCTTCTCTCCTTCATGATTCCTAATTGATAGACAATCCTTCTTGCCTGGACATATTCTGCTTATTTCTTCTGATTCATAGAAAGTGCACACTGCTTCCTTCTCTTTCTTTGTTATAACCCGACCTTTGCTAATATGTGGAACTTCTGGTAATATGCAATGTTCTTTCTTTATTTTGCGGCTGGTTGAAACCATTCTTGTAGATGCATTGAAGAAAGATGCTGTTCTGTGAATGGTGTATGGTGAGAGTGCTAGTATTTGAATCTTCCTCTTGTAGTCAGTCGTCTCACTGAAGGCATTCTTGAGTGCTTGCATCACTCCTGCATGCCTGCGAAAATGATATACATGTTTGAGTAAATTTATATGCAAACATATGATCTATATATAGGCTTAGTATACTTTAATGAAGGTACTACAGATATATATACAGTACTCACAAATTATTGTCATCCATTTTAGATTGCTTTTCTTCACTTTCTTGTGTAAAACTTGTCAGATGAAGTTTCTAGCTTTCTCTTCAGGGATGTTGATGCCATTTCAAATTTTGTTTCAGCCTTTGAAGATCTCCCTTTTCGTGACAGACCCTCTGAAAAACAAATAAAATAAATTGTTATAACTTTTTTAATCAACTGTAGGCCTATAGATGTACATGTACATTACATATGAATTTGGTAAATACCGTATATATAATCATAACTGTATTGATCTTCATTCACTGGTGTCACATTCAGCATTGGAAGAATTGTGTCTAAATCTCCTTGGAAATCTTCAAACATTATTTCAGTAGTACACCCATAGGCAGAGGAACGTTTTTCTGTGGCAGTGGCATCAGTGTCTGAGTTCGAATCTGAGATAATATCAGAGACTTTTTTGTCTTCAGCTTTGATTTTATTGATATCATTAACACAATTTTTACAAATGTAATCTCCATATATTAATCCGTGAATTCCTTGCAGTGTATTACGGACTGGCACAAGTGTTTTTTCGATCTTCTTCTTATGTTTTCTAAGAGGATCAGCACAAACTTTTCTACCCATCTTGTTTATCTGTAAGAAAGGCATAAAATAAGTAATTAATTTATGTTCACAAAATATATTATTTAACAGTACAGTACATATATACATATGGTGATTTTGCCAGAAATTTGAAAAATAGCCAATTTGAAAAATTCTTTAAGACAGTATAGATGGTGAATAAGATACATTTTTATTGTTTATATTAAAAGTGCAATGGTGGAACTTCATTTTGTGTAAAGAAATGTTTCCCCAAAATGTGTGAACTTCAAGGTCAAAGGGTCAATTCGTTCCTTGAAAAAGGGTGAACATTTTTATTTGTTCTCCTATTGCTGTTTTCGTTGCATTTTTGGATTCTACAGCTCATTCTGAGTCCAAAAACATATACTGTAGTTTCATATGGTTACGATAATTAGTGAATGTGTGAGGTGCATCCAAAGATGCTGACCTTGAGCTATTTTGACCTTAACCTTGATTTTTCTGACCTTCATAACTCGTGAAGTAATGGTCGTAGAAAGCTGAAACTTTCACAGCTGGCTTTCGTGCACAAACTTACCTTTACACCAAAAATAAGCAAGATCTGAGATGGTCGGGTGTTAAGCACTGATTCACCTGTGCTGGAACCCCTCTTCTAATCATTTAAGTGGGGAAGCAATGCTTCCATGAACCAAACACCACTGCTACTTAGTAGTGTTAGTCACAAGCCTGATTCCAGGGCAGATCCCAGTTGCCAACAGTGGTTGACACAACCTCAATAGACTTTGTAGCTGGGGCATTCCAAGGAGAGCTTACCCAATGCATGTCACCACTCGAACTCAGGTTTTGATGAAAATTGACATATGGGGTTCTTCCTGGTGCTGATTTCACTGGTCAAAATGAAAAAGAAAACTGAGCTTTTCCCTGGGGATAATGAAATACAATATGATTGATACAAGATAGTTTACCAAAGAAACAAAAATAAAATTTTATAATTTCTAGTACAATCATTCCAAGAAACCCAAATTTTTGGTGGCCATTAATCAAAAGTTAAATTTATATAGATCAAACTCACTGATTCTTTTCTTTTGCTTGCTCCTGCTGTACTACTCTCCTTTTGTACCTGACATTTGCCAATGTAAGGCATTCCTTAAAACCAATGCATCATCCTATTCTAGCTGTTTTCTGGTCATCATAGAAAGCATAGTCATCTGTCATTTTGAGTTGATAAAAATGTTCCAAATCTCTTCTCTGATTTGAGTCCTCGCAGAAGATGTCAAACAACTTGAAGTTTTTTCAATGAAGGAAGAAAGATCACTCCGGAATTTGTCACCACCTTTCTTTTTTTTATCTATCAAACCTACAAAATTACCAAAACTTTAATGTTGTGAATGCAAATTTCAATTATAAACCCCCAAGTTAAGTTCTAGTCAAAACAGAATTTATTACCAATCATTCTTATTTGCAAATCACTGAATCACAAGATTGTTAATAAAATTATTTTCACAAACAAATAAATGTAACTACAAAATTTACAAAAGTATGACATATTTTAAATCTTTTTATAAGGGACTGAAAATTTGAGTCTTGGCTTGAAAATTCTTTGACTAGATCCTGAATCTTGCTGGTGACACTGGGGTGTGAAATTGGATAGACATTGCACCAAATCCAGTGTTCAATCAGACTCAGTGTAACTGTATCAGCTGCTTGTCTGGTTGTCCAGTTCTCTTTTGCCATTACACGTTGGATGACATCTTTACCAAGAGGAAGCTTTCTGTTGGGGAATGAGTCTGTGCTTGAAAATCTGTGACCTCCAAGAATTTTAACCGTGTCACTGCGTCTTAATATCCTCTATGCAGTATTTTTTGGCAATAACATTATCAAAATACATGTATTTATAAACTCTATAAATTCAACTGGAAAAGAAAAATATAAAATATAATTTCAAATAAACAAAATATTTGGAGAAAAAGGCCTGAAAAATTGCATTTTTTGAGCAAAAATGATGAAAGGTGGATTTTTTGATGCATTATTGACCCTGCAGCCCTCTGCAAATGTTTTAATCTGCTTCAGAGATAAAAAATATATAAACGGTTTTTAATTGTCTTTCTATCATGTCCAAAACCCAAAATACGTCACGGTTCAAATTTTGGTCATACGCACATGTATGATTTGTATAAATTGGCTGGTAGCAGTCAGTTTTGTATGCAACCACCCAAAATTGGTTTTAAGGTTTAATCCTGGACAAAAGACAACTATCTAGATCCCTTCAATTTTGATCCTGGCACTTTTGATTTTTTTCACTCAACCCTATTATAATAGTATCTCATAATTATAAGATGGAAAAGGATAATATTAATTATTACAAGTTGTAAAATACACTACTTTGTCCCAATACTGTGTGTTTCTATATTGTGCTCTGAATAAAAGTGAATTTTCCATCTCAGTTGATTGAATAACCATTGACTTCTATCTTAAATTCCTAATTTTTAGTGCACCAGAGACCATTTATGGGAATCTGTATTTAATTTCCTCCTTCAGCAGTAGAAGGGGGGACAGCCCCCTTCCACACCTTCCTTTAGTTCTGTGCTTCATACCTTGGTGTTTACACATTAAAACAGGCTAGCTATGCCCCTGGAGTGTGTTCCTAATGCTCCAGTAATAACACAATGCTTTGGACACAGCTCTGCAAATTTGCTGACACCCACCTTCATCACCAAAGGATTTCTTTCTTTGAAAAGCTGATAAGCTTCTTTTAAATTGCAAAGCAGAAGATGCTTCGGAAAATGCTTCCCCTCCTCCTTTATGCTAAGGGAGTCCTTTTTACCAGGCATTATTCTAGTTATGTCTTCTGAAAGATAAAATGATTTGATATTCTCTCTAGTGTTTTGTTCAATTAATTTTCCAGCCTTTGGATTTGGATCTGAAAGGACACCCAGTTCTTTACCAAGATTTTTGGCAACTGATGCTGTATGCCTTGTGTTGAATTCTGCAGCTACTTTTCTCTCACTCCATCTTTTGGGTAATACAGTTAGGACATTTATCTTTTCACTTCTCTTGGCCTCTTTTATTGAATTTCTCTTTTAGTTGATTTATTAGTTCATCATAATCTTTTTCTTTTCCTGTATTAATATATCTTTTCTAGTAGTTTCTCCCAACTTTCTCTTAACTGTCTCTGTAACTTTGGTTAGTTTCTGATATGCATAACACTTTCCCTCTTGAAGCTTTCTTTTCTTTATGGGAGTTTCTCCTAATGAATGTGAGGAAGTATTTAAAATTGACATTTCATATTCTTGTACTGTGCTTGTTGCCGTATCTATTTCTTCACATTCAGATATAGTGGGCACTTTTTGTTAGTGATTAACTCGGACCAAGAAAAATGTCACAAATTACGAAATTGCAAACAATGAGATCCTTTTTTCAATGTAAAATGGCTAATTGGTTCCAAAAGCTCAAGGATGGCAGTGTAAAATATCCTTAAAATACAAAAAGGTTTTATTTTAATAAAATGATTCGCATCAAACACTAATAAAAACCAATAATGTTACTGTAATATTACATAAACAGTGATATTTTACATAAATAAAACTTTTTACTCTATGTACGGTACTATAAAGCAATATTATTACATAAACAATTATGTAATGCAATAATATTTTATAAACAAGTAAAAACACACTAAATATAGTACACTGGCATTGAAGAGCACGAAATGACACAACCTCACTCAGTGAAGGACACAGTGCGACTGAGCCTGCGTCGACCTGTGTGAGCAGTGTTGCAGATGCCACATGACAAAATCACAAATTTGTGGAGTCAGTCGCGAATTTAACATGGTAGTAAAATTGGGTGGTCATGAATTTGTGAACAGAGCCTCATGAAGAACGAGGGCCCACTGTACATGCCTTCAATTACAGATTCTTCAAAGCAAGAACTGTTTCATCTTCCATTTCTTTTTTTAGTCAATGATTCTAGCTTTTCCCTACACTGCTTACAAAGTCTGTGATACACTGTTAACTGGAGTTGAGGCACTTTATTGACTAGAGACTGAGGTACAATTTGTAGACTCTGTTAGATGCTGTCCTTTGTGAAATTGAAGAGGATCAGCACACTGCTGTTTTAGTTTAAGTTGATCCATAATTATTTTATCATTTCTGAAAAGACAAAAAAGAAAAAAATAATTATTAATTACTCCAGCACATTTTGAATTATATTGTGTACACACACACACACACACACACACACACACACACAACAGAGGACTATATGCAACTGGCAATTTGCTCAGATGCAGCTTGCAAGCTGGTGAATTAATGGTTTTTTTTAGATGTGGCTGTTGAATCAGCATATGTAGCCAGGTGTGAACATAGGGCTTTTGAGTCAGATTGGAACATGTGTGTGGTCCTGTGGAATAATAATGAAATGAGGCCATTAGAATAGCAATGGCGTATGCACCACCCTGTTGATTTTCTATTTCTGTTGCAAAATATTCTTTAATCTGTGCTCTCACCACTGTGAATATCAAAGGTTGATATGTCTCGAAAGTGGGTGTAATTCTATTGAAAGAAATACAATTTTCAGTTTTATGTTCCATTGCAAAAATGTGAGCTGTCGTGAGAATAGCAATGACATATACACCCGTGTCCTGAGTGTGTGTGTGTGTGCGCGCGCACGCTATCAACCAATCAGTGCTGCTGAGTGGACTCAGTGTCTAGCCTCTCTATTGGTGCATACACCACTGCTATATATTATATATTAAAACTTTAAATCCATTTTTCTCAAAACTTATTGGTGCATACACCATTGCAATTCTAAGGGCCTCAAATGTTAATATTGATATTAGTAAGTACAGGCGTCCCCCATTATACGATTGGGATGCGTCCCTAAAAACCCCATCGTATATCGAACTGAAGGCCTTATGGGAAAAGTAGGGATATGTTCCCAAACATTCTGGAAGACCCCCAAAATTTGCAGATTCCACTATTATTTTGCTATATATTTTACTGTTATGTACAAAAAGTGTACGTCAAGGAATTCCTCCACAGCGACGTGATCAGCGCTGGCAGCTTCACCCATCAGGCGCAGGTTATGCAGACCAGCGCGTGTTTTGAAGTGATCAAACCAGCCAGAACTCGCCTTAAGTGACGCTTCGGAGGTTTCACCTCTTGACTGCCTGACGTCCTCCCACAATTTCTTTGCCTTGGCGCAGATAAGGGCAGTGGAGAGAGGCATCCTGCGCCTGTTCTGATCCTCTATCCACAGATTGAGAAGCCTCTCCATCTCTTGGATAGTTGAATCCTGGCTCTTCGTTATCCTCTTGGCAGATAACGACGACACAGTCTCACCAGCTGCCAGGATCTTGTTGGAATTCTTGATCACTGTTGACACAGTGGACTGAGCCAGTCCAAGAATCTTCGCTATCGAATTAGCCCTTTGTCCATTCTTGTGATGCTTGACAATGACAAGCTTAACCTCCAAGCTCAAACTCTTGCGAGGCTTCTTAGCAATACCCGAAGCACCAGCACTTGGCCTTTTCTGAGACATGCTTTCAAGTTGGAGATCATTAACGCGAAGTAAGGCAATCGTAAATCGAAAGATGGGGGTACTTTTTTAAAATTGTTAACGCGGGAAATCATAAACCGAACAATCGTATAACGGGGGATGCCTGTATATAATATTACTAGGTACGATACCTAGAGATTCAGGGTTGGCACCCAAAAACCCAACCCAAAACCCACTGGAATTTTCAGTGGGTTTTTGGGTTTTTGTTCCAAGATGTTTATTTTAAAATAATTGAAATTTTTCTGATTGCTACATTGTTCAATTGTAGCTAATTGGAATGATTTGGCATGTTGATTATTTCAAGTAAGCTGACTTATAAAACAATTCTTAAATTATGCAATGTGTAAATAAAGATTATGAAAAATTTAAAAATTATTAAAAGGATTTGCACCCATTGTGAACACTATGGGCAGTTATTGGATCATTTGACACATTGCTCCAACCATCTTGAATTAAAGTTACAGTAGAATTGACTAAGTCTTTTTTCATTAAATCCAGTACCTACTTCATTATTCACTTTAATTAGTGAGTCATCAGATAATTTTTTTCTGCTTGGAGGGCAATAGCCTGGTCTTAAATTTTGGACCCATTTAATAAATTCTCTATTCTCTACAACTACAAATAGAATATTTGCTGAAAAGAAAAATCTGGCCATTTGCAAATCTAGTTCTTTTTGATCTACAGTTGTTCTAACCACATATGGCATTATCTGACCTTGCTTTTTCTTGGCTGGAGTAGAATGAAAAAATGGTATGGAAGATTCAGAAGTGGTTGAAGTGAATGAAGTCTCACTACTGTGAATTGTAGCGTCGTCATGAACCAGGCTTTCATATGATTTGCTTGAAGAGGGTCTACTCTCAAAACTGCCGTGTCTATGTGTAGGAGGAAGAGTTGCTGATGTAGCTGTATTTGTAAGCTCATCCGCTTCATCATCACAAGCCTGTACCCATTTTTTATTGCATAGATCTAAATGGCTTCACTCATTCTATTTTTTTTTGAAAATACACATCTGCAGTATTTGCACCAAACTCTATTTGGTTGGTCACTCAACATTTCTACTTCATCCCATTCAGCAGCTTTAAGTCTGCCACCAGTATGTGCGGGTCTAACTTTCTCTAGATGATGTTTCACACACACAATTTTTCGAGTGATACTTTCTTTGCAATAATTGCATACCGTAGTACTCTAGTAGGCTGATCACTTAATAAAGTTACCTCATCCCATTCGCTAGCTTTAGATCTTTCACCTCTATAACTCTTTGGCATCTTAAAAATTTAAATTTGAGTTAAGTCTAAATAAAGCTGAAATCTGCTGTTAAGAAATAAAGGAAAGATCTAAAATTAAAATGGAGAAAATTCTAATATGTCATTATCTCCTCTCATATCTGAACTTTCTGTGAAATAAAGATGTCTTTTTAATATATATTGTAGATTAGATAAGTAAATAAATAAAATAATAGATATATTAGGCACTACATAATTATCGAACCTTTCTAAAAAAAATTTCAACCCATCAAAAACCCAGTTGGGTTGTTTTTTTTGTGAAAATCCTGGGTTTTTGCCAACCCTGTAGAGATTAGATTCATTTGACATTTCAGTGAAAAACAAATTTCAACATAGCATTAGTTAAAATAACTTCATTATCATGCCATTCACTTGCCACTCATAAACTTTTCAACACATGTTCCACTTGCCTGAGAGTATATATACATACATATATATATATATATATATATTATTATATATATATATATATATATGTACAAGATCTTGAATAAAATTATTATATTTTACTTAATTTTAATTTTTAGGGTCTCTTGGGGTTGGGGTGCCCGTACTTAGCACATTGAATTGTGTTATAGTTCCCCTAATTTATGTGGAATTCATTTTACACGGAAGGTTCCAGAATGCATAAATTGGCAGATTATTGTACTATTTTATGAGAGTTCATTCGTAAGTGTGGATGTTTGTATCTTCAGGTACTCCCTGTATATTTATCAGAGAATGGATAGGCAGGTGGTGGTTTGGTCTTGTACATTGACTGATTGAACTTCATTTAGAATGATAGATTGTACCCTGTTGTCTAATTTAATACTATCTGGGTTTATATTTTTGTATGAAGTGAAGAGTATATTTGGATCAATACATTTTACAAACCTCCAAACCAAATACAAAGTTGTTGTTGATATGGTTCAGGAAATATGTAAAGGTTGTAGTCCTTGAACATTAATTATGGGAGATTTCAACCTGCCTCACATAATAGGGTGGAACTTTTTAGGAGGAAATAATAAGGAAAGTAACTTCTCCATTGAGTGCTGTAATGATAGCTTTAGTGCAATTTATAGACAAACCAATGAGAGATCAAGTAATCATAGATTTAGTACTATCCCTTGATTATGAGGTTATAAGGGAACTTGCAGTAGGAGACTCATTAGGGAATAGTGACCATTTGATCACACGTTTTAAGATAGAATTAAATAGGGATCTAGTTAACAATGACCATCTAGTTCTTTGCTTCTCAAAGGGTGACTATAGTAAATTTAGGGAGTGTCAGGCTCAGTAAATAGGGATCTAGTCAGTAGGCTCAGTGAAATGGAATAATAAATTTACTAATAAAAATGCTATGGAGATGTGGTCTACATTCAAAGAAATTTTAGGATGTACAATGTATGTGTATTCCTTTCAGAACTGTTAAAAATAACAAGATTAGGAAACCTTTGTAGTGGAATAGGGAAATAAAAAGGGTATTCAGGGAATTTAAAAGGAGTGATAGTATTTTGGACTGGGATAATTATAGGCAGTTAAAAAATAAGCTGAATAGTTTGAGTAGGAAGAGCAAAAAGCATACATTTTAATAACTCAGTGTAACTGAATTAAAAAAATAGAAAAATTTATTTTCAGCTTGCAAAAGATCTCCTTCATCCTACTCCTGCAGAGGAGAAGAGGAAATGCAAACTAAAAAGACTAGTCCAGCATCCTAATTCTTATTTTATGGATGTGAAGTGTCCAGGTAAATTATTTTGCTCATAATAGGTTCCAGAGTTCAACATAACATTGCTAATGTCCACCGTTATTATTAACAAATGTAGAAAGAAGTTTATCAAAATGTAATGAATTTCAAACAAGTCCCAAAAATTACTAATTAGTAATTTGGGGATATTTTTTTTTAAAGATTTTTAAGCAGTCTTTTCTGCAACTGTACCATACTTTTAAAATTGCTCTATTAAAAGAATTTTTAGTTGCAGCTCAGTTGGGTAATTGGTGTCTTAACTAATCCATATTTTAATGTAAACTACTATATAGTTCAAGCAAAACTTGTTAACAATTTTCTTATGATAGAAGTTTAGCTATCCCTTTTCTGAGAACTTGCATCTGAAATAAAAAATTGCTGCAGATTTTGACCCCAAATTGAAGTTTCCTTTTTCTTGGGTAAATGAATATACTCCTATCTTTATTTCAAAACCTGAATGAATCTGTTTCAAGCAGTCAATTATTTTATTTTCAGGTTGCTATAAAATTTCAACAGTTTTTTCACATGCACAGACAGTAGTTGCTTGTGTAGGCTGTGCAACAGTTTTATGTCAACCTACAGGAGGAAAAGCAAAATTAACAGATGGTAAGTTTTCTTTCATCGACCTAGCTGTTGAAGTCATTATTAATTATAGGAGATGGCTCTAGAATTTCAGTTCCACCACATTGTATCCTAGAGATTTATGTTAAGCCTATTTTTTTTAATTGAACTGAATTGAATAACCTTTATTAATAATAAAATAAATACATTCGTTTTATAATTTGCAATGACATAATTGTGAAGCTTGACTATTTATTTTATTTAATTTGGCCCTTAAGCTTACTGGGCTTTTATTAAAAATAAACAGCTAGTTATTAATTAATAAATAAATAAAGTAAATAAGTATTATTAATAGTTAAAGCATACATTAATCTTAAATTATCACTACTGACATGACAAATGCAAGGTCACCATTGAAGGTATTATACCACTACCATACAAAGAAACCAATATTATACATCAGAGATAAGAACTGAACAATTCCAAGAAATGTATTTTTAATACTAGATTACACATGAGAAATTAATAAGTAGTAAACAGTAATTAGTAAACTATTAGTAAATAGAATGGACATTAATCCTAGTTTTGTTAGTATATCATAATTAATCGGGATTTCAACTTTGTTTTAAACGAATTTACATTCACAATATTTTTTATATTGGCATTTAAGTCATTCCATAGTTTCAGTCCAATGAAAATGGGTAGTTTTTGAGATGAAGACAATCTAAATTCAGGTATAACAAGCTTTGATCTATTTCTGGTCTGATAAAAGTGGATTCCTTGATGAATTACAAAATATCTATTTACCCATTGTAAATTAATGATTTTGTTACACTTATAAGTGCTTATGTCTCTTATTTATTTGTTTTAATTTATAAATTTTATACCTGCCTCCTTTAGTCTAGTGGAAAATGTATAAGCTTCACCCTCAGTTACTATCATTGGGTCAATTCTGACCCCCGCGTACATTTGTTCATTTTATCATGGGAAATAATGATAGTAGTTAAAGGTTAATAATCAAGTAGGTTTAATCCATCAAGTTTGTGACAGATTAAATTAGTCTATTTGCACTTATAATTTTGTTGAGTAGTCAGATTGTAGGATAACCCCTAGAATAACTTCTCCATCACAATGAAGTGAGAGTACCTCAAATAATGGTGTCAAATATATAATGAGGTCGGGGGTGCACCTCATATTCCTAAACATTTTTTTTCATTCTAAAATCATTTGGATTCCTGCGTTGTTATATCTCATGATAATCAGAGGATGTGACAATGAGAAAATATTAGCTAATCAGTTTTTAGCTTTAAAATTTAGGTGGCATTTCAAATCTGCTTGTGGCAATGACCTAATTATATCAATCCTAATATAATTAGTCATGCAGATTGTTTTGGTATAAGTTGTGGTGTTTATCTTTCATTGATATTTTGTATGGGTGCTTTTATTCTTTAATATCATACCTATGTTATTTAATTGGTCTTATTCTGAAGACTGACTGACTGAATATTAACCAAGTGATGAAAGTGAAGAATAATTCAGTGATTTTGATGATGATGAAAGTGATAATTGAAGTGAACTTATTGAAATATAACCTTTTGAAATGTAAAATGGTAAAGAATGTGAATTTGGATTTGCTGGTGGCAATTGTGAGTATGTACCGTAATTGGTGAAATGGGTTGTTGCTCCCTTTTGTAATAAAGCCTCTGTTTTAAATCTTTGATGGAACTTCTTGTAGGTTGTTACAAATGCGTGTAGCTATTTGAAACATCACCAATTTGTACCAATTATCTATAGCTAAAGGGAGGGTGAGGAGATACTAATTGAAGTGAGCACCATTACAGCAGTTAGCAAAAGATGGAATAGATATTAGTGTGTGTCATTGAGCAGTGATGGTTCAAATTTTAACAAAAGAACTTGAAGTTTTTAAGTGTTCTCCCACAAGATAAGACTATTACTTGATCCTAGTGGCACTTCATATTGAGGAGTATCTGTTTCTGAGATGTGAATCTCCCCATTGACTTAGCCTGAGTTTAGTTGAGAGACTTATTGTTCAAAAAGTATTCTGCTATTAATGAATATTTTACTTCTCTAGCTAAGGAAAAAATGTATCACTAAGTGGCACTCAAAAAGAAAGTTATTTAATAACCTTTTATTAGTCTGTATACCTTACAACCTTGGAGGATTTCCATGTGATGCTTCTTTACCACATGGAGATCAGGCTCGTGGTTCCACTTCAAGAGCTGGCTTGATGGAATAGGGAGTTGCTCAAGTTTTCCATTTCATATAGCTAGGTACACCTGACTGATCAGGCTCTATTCATGTCGGTTTGTAGAGATTGTATATCTTCTGGGTTTCTTATTTTTCTACTGATCTTTGTGTCATCCGCAAAGGATGTTACTGTGCTGTCTCTGGCAACATCCTAATCAATGTCAATTAGCATGATCATGAATAGTAGTGGAGCTAATACTGTTCCTTGTGGTACTGAGTTGACCTCTGATTCTGATTCTGATACTCCTTGTACTGTAATGACTTGCCGCCACTCACTAAGGAAATTATATATCCAGTTCCCTACTTCTCATGTTATTCCCATATATTTCAGTTTATGTACAGGTAGTGATGTTAAAAAACGGTTTTTTTTATGTCCATGTTGTTTTTTTTGTCGTTTTATGTTTTTTTTTGTTTTTTTTTAATAATTAATATAGATATTGCCAATTTAATTATAAGGTATACTTTTGCAATGATATATATTATAAAAATAAATAAATAAATAATAAAATAGGCCATATGGTACCAGTATAGAATGTCCTTTTCAGCCTATTTACAGAAAAAAACTGGCCTCTTTCTTGCACTGAAAGTCTTGTATCTTAGATCCATTAAACTTGTGAGAACACTGGCTGGGAGCTGACTGCCCATTGTCCAACCTTTCCAGGACTCTCCCATCCATGCCTCAGATTTTGAATCTCCCACTTAACTATCCTTTAGACCCGCGATGACATATTTTCCCCCCTGAGACCATCCATATATATACATACACATACACCCATATACATATATACCAATATATACATAAATACTTATATACACATTTATATCTATTATATACCCCATACACACGCATACATCCAGAATTCCAGATACATACGCACGCATACTCACATATATACCTACACAAACTCATACACCTCTATTTCGCCCTTTCATTACCTCCGAAATCATTTAGCACATACAGTAATATCCATACAGCCAAAAGAAACTGATTAAGCACAGACAGAGCAGCAAAGCTAGTATTTATATCCCAAAATGCAAAATTCCAAGAAAGTGAAGTAAAACATGGTGCTACATTGGCTTCATCAACATCCAAATCTGCAATAAGTACCAGTACCTGTGATATTGAAACTATATGCTCTAATCAATCTAGTGATAATGATTCTTCAATGGAAATAGAATCAGATAATGAAAGTTAAACAGCATTAGGTTAACACAAAGGTTAAAGAAAGAGATGAATATTTTTATTTTTTTTATTTTTCTATTTGGAATATATATATATATATATATATATATATATATATATAATATATATATATATATATATATATATATATATATATATATATATATATATATATATATATATATACACACACACCACACATTGGTATTCTTGCCAATCACAATTATATATATTGTTTTATACCAGTGTATTATGTATTTTTTATTATGTATATTATACCAGTACCTGTGATATTGAAACTAGCATATATGCTCTACACAATCTAGTGATGATTCTTCCATGGAAATGAAGGTTAAACAACATTAGGTTAAAAAAAAGGTGAATATTTTTTTCTATCTGGAATATATATACTGGTACTCATGCCAATCACAATTATGTATATTGTTTGAAACAAGGAAGAATGTTTTATGTTCTAGTTAAAAAATATATATACATATAAAAAATGAGGGTTTGTTTTTCCTTTCTATTATATACTTTTTGCGTGATTCAGTTTTTCTAAAAGATGACTATATATACTAGGTATAACTGTATAAGCATGGTAGTATAGTAAATTATAGGTAATACTAATATTAGATTAAAGGAAGAAAAATATGGAATAAGTTTAAAACAATAAAAAAAAAAAAAAACAGACTATCTTCGTTTTAAACAAAAAAAATGACAAAAAAAACGACACAATAAAAAACGACTTACATCACTATGTACAGGGCTATTCAAAATGATTCACCTGATTTCAAATGAGAATATTTTTTAATGTTACAAATACAGTGTGATTTGTGATACATCAACCAAAAGAAAAACTGTCCAAATTTTCTCTCACCTCATAAATGCTCTATGTGACTTCCCCTAGTTAAACGAGCAACGTCGACACGATAGTCGAATTCCTCCCATACTCGCTCCAGCATGTCCGTTGTCACTGACTCTATGGCAGTAACAAACATCCTGTTTCCTCGAACTGCTGATACCACCAACGGATGCTCTGAGCACCCGGTGGATCTGTTCTGTAACATCGACGAAACTCACGCTGCACTGTGACTACCGATTTACAGCTCGAAAACTGCAACACACAAAACGCCTTCTGCTGTGCAGACGCCATTTTCACACTGACTGTTTGTTGCTAGGCTAGGCCACGGCGTGACTTTGGAGCCCTCTCGCGGTGATCTTGTAAAACTCGGAGATTTCCTCTTTCATGTGGTGTATGCACGGTTGATAGGTACGGAAGTATTCTCAGTTGAAATCGGATGAATCATTTTAAATAGCCCTGTGTATATATATAGATATATATTGTGTATATATATATAGATATATATTGTGTGTATATATATATATATAGATATATATTGTGTATATATATATATATATAGATATATATATATATAGATATATAGATATATAGATATATAGATATATATATTGTGTATATATACCGGGTGTCCGAGAATTATCTGTACAATTTTTGGCTGTTATTAAAAGTCAACCATGAAGTATAGAAATTCCAGTGTTGTCCCATTTTACAGAGAATCTCATTAAGTTTTTTCTGATACTACGTTTTGACAAGTTTTTTAGAAATGTACGCGGGTGACAGACATTGATGATTTAAAAGCAAGAATCACAGCTAGAGTATCGATTGGATGTTTTGCGAATCACTAATGGTGCACATATCGAATGTTTGTAACAACGTTACTTTAATAAAAGAAACTTTTGAAAATACAGATTCTAAATAATCTTGTTTAAGAATTTTACGTGTTATCAAGAATTTTATTAAAAGATGAAATTGTACAGATAATGTTCGGACACACTGGAATTTCTAAAAAACTTGTCAAAACTTGGTATCAGAAAAAACTTAGAGATTCTCTGTAAAATGGGACAACACTGGAATTTCTACACTTCATGGTTGACTTTTAATAACAGCCAAAAATTGTACAGATAATTCTCGGACACCCTGTATATATATATATATAGATATATATAGATATATATTGTATATATATATATATGTTAACCCCTCCGTCTATGGCCCTGGGTTGGTTCGGATCGACGGGGGTTCTAGTTACGGAGGCAAGCAATGGATGTTTCTTCTATATACTTTTCTTCTATAACTTTCTAATTCTTTTCTCTCGCTTTATGGGGTCGACACACTGTTAATTCTTTTCTTTCAATAATACTCTGATACTTCTACTTTACTGACTAAATTCCTGAAGAGGACAAGGCTCGAAGGAAAAGATAAAAAAAACTTTCTCTTTGTAGTTTACTTCTCAAAATGTACAGGTAGTGCTCTGAATTTACAGGGATAGAGGTTCGACCTCTTTCGACCATAGCTCAGGCCGGAATCTAAAAATATTAAGGAGGCAAGGGGCCTCTGCCCCCCTCCCCGCAGCGAGGCTGCTAACCAGGGGAGTCTCTTAGCAGTGACCAAAGCAGTCTCGTAATGAAGTGTCCTTCATTTTACAAATACATGTATAAAATATGCCTGAATGTTGGGGGATGGCAGTTGGAGGTTAAGTTTTCCCCCCTTTTTAAACAGGATCAGGTGTTTGAAAGTTTCCAAATAAAATTTAAAAAATAAATAAAAATAAAAATTTTTTTTTTTTTTTTTTTTTTTTTTTGCGCCACGTCTTCATTTCTGAAGGCGATATTATTTCACGACAGTACATTTTTGTTTGGGTTTATTACAATTATGATTTCGATTATGGATTACTTCCCATTCGCTTATGATTGTCCCTTACAGTTCTATTAAAGTACATTCTTACATTATATATAAAGTCATTACATTCAATTATAGTTTCATTGAAGTACATTACAAGTTATTATTAATTAAAGTATTAGTTAATTACAATTAAACAGTTACTATAGCTTTGTTTTTGTTTTTACAGTGTTTCATATTAATAGACAATTAAGATGTTAGAAATATAATACAAAGTACATGGCACACATGATATAGATTTATATACATAATATGTTATAATATGTTTAACATGTTATAAATTTGGATCAGAGCGAAAGGGGATGTTTATCTTAGAAACGTTCGGTTCTGCTGATTCGCGAATTTGAGCATTTAACTACTGTAAGCCTAATGAATGCCTTGTGAGGGTTGAACGCACTTAAAAAAAAAAAAAAAAAATATATATATATATATATGTTGACGTATTTTACATGTACATAATCCAATAGGTTGTGTGCATAATATAGAGACGCGTAAAATATGGACTGATAGGTATCAGTAGACAATAGGTAGGAAACAACATAAATAATGATGTATAGAGAATTAAGTTTTTTTTTTTCTTTATTATTATTATTATTATTATTATTATTATTATTATTATTATTATTAAAGAATTTACCATACATTCAATACGGAAGATGTCCACATACTAAACACGTGATTCAGTGTTCAAGGTATGGAAAACGTGAAGAGAATTAAGTTACTTTATGACGTCATAGTTATTGAATTTTGTACATATAATACAAATCATTATTAGGAAGATTTACAAGAATGAATTAGAGGCAAAGAGTTATATGCAATGTGTATGCATAATCTAGGGACGAGGGTTAGATGCAAGACAATCATAATTAATTAATAACTTCTATAACAAATAAAAATGGATACGACTAAACCATAGGTATGGTAGATCGTAGGATTTTGACACAATCAAAAATAGGAAGCCACAAGTAAAATTATTATCCAAACTCGCGTTAAGCGATTTTGGTTCTTATGTAAAAATGAATATTGATTATTCATTGTCCATTTTTACATATATATTAGATATACTGTATATATATATATATATATATATATATATATATATGTGTAGATATAGATATAGATACAGTGGAACCTCAATATACGAACGCATCTCTATTCGAACAAATCGGTATACGAACAACTTTTTCGAGAAAAAATTGTCCTTGTATACGAACCATTCCCTCATATCCGAACCGAAAGAAGCTGGTCAGTTTCTCTCCAGCCAGCGTTTGGTGCGCATCACTTTTTTTTTTAGCTCCGTGAAACGTTTGTGAATCCACCTTTATTCTTTGGTGTTATTTTTATATTATTATTAAAAGGTAAAGTTCAGGTTAAATTTTCATTTATTTGTATAATATTGCATTATTTATTGTTGTTACAGGTTTCATGTATGATTTTATGCATGTAAGTCTTATTTTACAGGTTTAATTAACCAATATTTTGACTTAAAAATGTTTCATAAGGGGTAACTTTTGGGGGTCTGGAACGGATTAATCCAATTTACATTATTTCTTATGGGAAAAATTGATTCAATATACGAACAATTTGATATCAGAACAACCCTCAGGAACGGATTAAGTTCGTTTATTGAGGTTCCACTGTATATTGTATGTATATATAGATATATATTGTGTGTATGTATATATATATTTTTCACGTGTTACTTTCGTGAAATAATTTTCATATATATATATATATATATATAGACCTTATGAACCTTATGTTGTTTCATGTGTTGGTCTCCCCTCACACGGAGGTCAAGCTGGTGGCCCCGCCTCTAGGTCTGGCTTGGTGGAGGAGCGAGTTGCTTTCTTGCCCTCTCCACCGTACATAGCCAGGCACGCCGGGCTCATCTGGTACTGTCCTGAGTAGTGATGAGTCGTTTTTTATTGCATCATTTTTTTTTTTTTTTTTTTTTTTTTAAATGAAGGTAGTCTGTTTTTTTTTGTTTTTTTGTTTTTTATTGTTTTAAACTTATTCCATATTTTTCTTCCTTTAATCTAATAAGTATATTAGTATTACCATACCTATAATTTACTATACTACCATGCTTATACGGTTATACCTAGTATATATAGTCATCTTTTAGAAAAATTGAATCACGCAAAAAGTATATAATAGAAAGGAAAAACAAACCCTCATTTTTATATATATATATATATTTTTTAACTAGAACATAAAACATTCTTCCTCGTTTCAAACAATATACATAATTGTGATTGGCAAGAGTACCAGTATATATATTCCAGATAGAAAAGGAACATATTCACCTTTTTTTGAACCTTTTTGTTAACCTAATGTTGTTTAACCTTCATTTCCATGGAAGAATCATCACTAGATTGGGTAGAGCATATATGCTAGTTTCAATATCACAGGTACTGGTATAATATACATAATAAAAATACATAATACTGGTATAAAACAATATATATAATTGTGATTGGCAAGAATACCAGTGTATATATATATATTCCAAATAGAAAAATAAAAAAAATAAAAATATTCATCTCTTTCTTTAACCTTTGTGTTAACCTAATGCTGTTTAACTTTCATTATCTGATTCTATTTCCATTGAAGAATCATTATCACTAGATGATTAGAGCATATAGTTTCAATATCACAGGTACTGGTACTTATTGCAGATTTGGATGTTGACGAAGCCAATGTAGCACCATGTTTTACTTCACTTTCTTGGAATTTTGCATTTTGGGATATAAATAGTAGCTTTGCTGCTCTGTCTGTGCTTAATCAGTTTCTTTTGGCTGTATGGATATTACTGTATGCTAAATGATCTCGGAGGTAATGAAAGGGTGAAATAGAGGTGTATGAGTTTGTGTAGTATATATGTGAGTATGCGTGTGTATGTATCTGGAATTCTGGATGTATGCGTATGTATGGGGTATATAATAGATATAAATATGTGTATATAAGTATTTATGTATATATTGGTATATATGCATATGGGTGTATGTGTATGTATATATATGGATGGTCTCGGGGGGGGGGGGGATGTCATCGCGGGTCTAAAGGATAGTTAAGTGGGAGATTCAAAATCTGAGGCATGAATGGGAGAGTCCTGGAAAGGTTGGACAATGGGCAGTCAGCTCCCAGCCAGTGTTCTCGCAAGTTTAACGGATCTCAAGATACAAGACTTACAGTGCAAGAAAGAGGCCAGTTTTTTTCTGTAAATAGGCTGAAAAGGACATTCTATACTGGTACCATATGGCCTATTTTATTATTTATTTATTTATTTTTATAATATATATCATTGCAAAAGTATACCTTATAATCACTAGTCCTGAGCCAGGCATCCAGTCTTTTCTTGAAGACTTCAACTTTGACCCCCATTACGTTTCTGAGGTCCTTAGGAAGCTGGTTGAAAAGTCTTGGCCCCCTGACAACCAAGCTATTTTCCTTCAGGGTTGAGGAGGTCCCTTGTTGTGCTTTTAATTTGGGAATACTACACATTCTGCCTTTCCTATTTTCCAGTGTTGTTTGAATGGTAATTGGGTTTTTAGGTTTGGTACCAGTTTTTCGATCATTTTCCATATGTAGATTATGATGTACCTCTCTCTTCTTCTTTCCAGTGAGTACAGATTTAGTTTACATAGTCTTTCCCAGTAGTTGAGTTCTTTGCAGCCATCAATCTTGGCTGTGAAATTCCTTTGCGTTTCTTCTAGTTTATTAGTTTCTTCCTTTTTATATGGGGATGTCAAAACTGAGCAGTATTCAAGTTTTGGTATGATCAGTGTTTTTAGCAGGGGAATCATTACTGTCCTGTCCCTTCTCTTGAATGTTCTTAGAACCTGTCCGGCGACTCTTTTTGCTTTATTTATCGCTATCTGATTTTGTGTTTCGAATTTCGCATCATCTGTCATTATTATCCCGAGATCAATCGCTTTCATGCTTCTCTGAATTTCCTGTCTATCTGGAGCATAATATGCAGTCTGTTTAAGTTCTTCTTTTCTACCATATCTCAAGAGCTGAAATTTCTCGGCGTTGAATGACATGTTGTCTTCTGACCATTTGTATATTTTGTTCGTGTCCCTCTGCAAGGCCTCCACGTCATGTACATCGCTGATTTTTCTGCTGATCTTTGTATCGTCTGCAAAGGATGTTACTATACTATTACTGTTTACTCCGCTGTCTATGTCTGTTAGCATGATAATGAACAGGAGTGGGGCCAGTACTGTCCCTTGTGGTACTGAGCTGCGTACTTCCGATTCTGATGATGATATACCTTGAATTTTGACGACCTGCAGACGATCACTAAGGAAGTTGTAGATCCATTTTCCCACTTTCTGTTATTCCCATGTCTTTAATTTTATGTGCTATTATACCATGGTCACATTTATCGAAAGCTTTAGCAAAATCTGTGTATATAACATCGTAGTTGTCATTGCCTTCCAATGCATCTAGGATATTGTTGTAGTGCTCTATTAGTTGTGATAGGCTTGATCTACCTGATTGGAATCCATGCTGATTTTCGTTGAATCTTTCCTGTCTCTCCGGGAAATCATAAATTTTCTCTAACTATTCTTTCAAATACTTTGGTGAGGTGGGACGTCAATGACACTGGTCTATAGTTCTTTGCTTGAGATCTGTCCCCTCCTTTATATATAGGGACAATGTTTGCTCTTTTCAAGATGCTCAGTATTTCCCCAGTGTCTAGGGATCTTCTCCATATCCAGTATAAAGGTGTAGCTATTTCATTTTTACAGTTTTTAATCAATAATGCGTTCCAATTGTCCGGACCTGCAGCTGAATGTAGTTTCATTTGTCCTATAGCTCTCGCTACATCTTCTGGTGTAAAATCAAAGTCTGTTATATACTCTCCTTGCAATTCCTCTTCAAAGAATGCATTTATGTCAGGTATCGCTTTGTCACTTTTTGGGGTACTGAAAACTGATTCATATTGAGCTCTCAATGTATCAGATATTTCTTTTGGATCGTCGGTTAGTTCATTATTTCCCGTCCTTAAGGGCCCAATAGTGGCACGCGTTTTTGTTTTCCTTTTTGCATAGCTATAGAAGTATTTTGGATTTTCCTTTATTGCTTCTACTGCCTTTTCCTCTTCCCTCTCTGTATGGTCCTTAATCAGGGCTTGTATTTCCCTATCAATACCCTCCAGTTTTTCTTTTATTATTTTCCTGCCATTATCTCCGCAGTTTCCTAACTTCGCCTCCACTCTTTCTTTTGCAGAATAGTCTTCTCTTTTGCCTTTCTAGCCAGCTCCTATCTCCTTTTGGCTGTGATTTCGGAGCATATTTTTCTAAAATTCTCAGCATTTTTTCCTCCAAAGTTGTTAGCATTTCTTCCGTTGTTTTATTCTCAAAAATTGTTCTCCATTCTATTTGGGCCATGTGCGATCTGATTGCTTCCCAATTTATAGTCTTTGAGTTTAAGTTAAAGGCCCCAAATTTACTTCTTTCCACAATATGTGTATTGTCTTCTAATGCTGCCATCATATTTGTTGATATCTCGATTAAGTTGTGGTCTGAGATAATGGTTGGGGTTATTTTTATATCAGCAATCAAGTTCGTGTTATTCGTGAATACCAGATCCAGGCAGTTATTTTTTCTGGTATTTTCTGTTATCTCCTGTGTCAGCATAAACTCGTTTGTGAGAGCCATCAACATTTTTGCTTGTTCCTGATCTTCTCTTGTGCCCCCCTTGTCCTGGTGAATATATATATTCCTATTCACCTTTTTGTATTTTATAAATGGGAAGTTAAAGTCTTCGCAGATCATTATATTGGGGGATGGAGGGTGTCTTGAGATGTTGAAAAAATTTTCTTGTTCGCTTAGTGTTCCTATTGTTGTTCGTATTGTTATTTTTATTCCTATTGTCATTTAAACTTTTTCCTTTGTTCGTTGAGTCCGTCGGGAGATGTTGATAGTAGCATTTATTCCCGAATTTGTAGGTTCCGTATTTTGCGTAAGTTCTGCAAATGTCCGGGTGGTAGAATTTACATCCGTCTCCAAATTTACAATGACCAATAATTAGTGTGGACCAAAAAAATGAAGGTTTAAAAATCTTTGTTCCACATGAGTAATGTTATTCCTTTTGCTTACCTTAATCAAATTACAAAATTTGAAACCTCTACGTCAAGTTTTAGGGGTCCTGAGAAAATTGCACTTTTCCTTTTAATGCTGAAAAAATTAGTTTTTCCTCATTTTCATAAGTTCTGCTTTATTTTTTGTTGGAAATTCTTTACGATTCTTGAAAACTGTTTTGGGCAGGTATTGTTTGTCCTCTTCTTTAGTTGTCACTGCTTGATTAAATTTTTCAATCAATGCAACACCCCGCTCAGCTGTGTCATTTGTCACTCTAAGGGCACGAACTCTAGCACAGCCTCTTTGGTACTCAGGATCTATTCCCCATGTTGATGCAGAATTTTCAGTGAAGAGAGAATTGAGATGTAGAGCATCAAAAAGAGATTTAGTCCTTGAAGTAACAAAATCAGAAATCCTTTTTTCTTTAAAAGAAGCTAGGGTTACCTTTGCTTCTAAACGTTCAGTCCCTTATTTCTTAGAGGCATTTTGATATTATTTTGCATTTGCTCCTTTTCTTCAAGGGATATGCTTTTGTCAAGAAGCTTAATCCAACAAGTGTTTCTGAGAGGTACCACAGATGTTGTTTAATGGCATTTTGGGCTTGCTTGATAACACTTGATATCAAAGAATTTCCTCCATTATTGCAAGATCTTGCAAAAATTTAAGATCAACATTTGGGGCTTCCTCTGGTTGAGAAGCTTTTGCCCAAGATTTTGCGTATACCAATGCAACAAATAAACAAATTTCTGTTATTGCATCAAGTTCTTTTTTAGTCATCTTAAATTGATTTTGGAGAAGAAAAAGCTTAAATGCATAAATTCCTTTTGCCATCCATCTTGCATGATGGTACGCTCCAGGTCTCTTCAAGGGAGTATTAGAAATGCTTTCTTCTCCAAAAAACAAGAGAACAAGAGAACAAGTTGAAAAAATTCTTTATAATCATCTCTTGGCAAGAATTTGGTCTACTGTACCCATGCTACTTTGTGTAGGATCTTCTTGCTGGCTTAAGTAGAAAAGCTTGTCTTCTTCATTTGACATCATCAAAAGGGCATTAGAGTGACCAATATCAAGAATTTCAGCCTTAATTTCATCTTTAAACATAGCTTCTTCAATACAGCATTTTTCCTCGGGCCTTTTTCTGTTTTTCAGCAATTTATCATAACAGCTTATTGAAGAGTCAATCTTTCGGATGGCACTGTCTCTATGCATTGTGGGAATCCTGGCTTTCTCCCAGTAGGTCATCACTTCATCTAAGCAAAGATTAATGGATCTTCTTCGTCCCAATTTTTCCTCTTTTTGATGGAAGAAATATTTTTGCAAAACTTGCAGTTTTGTAGGTAAGCGGCAACAAAGTATATCTTTATATAAATGGCCAATGAGCCAAACTTTAGTTTTAGAACAAGTAGCCATTTTTAGTTTAAAAAATTAAATTTCTGAAATAGTAAAATAAACCAGTTAAATTAGGAGATAAAAAGGATAACTAAAAGGTTCAAGCCAATTAGGCAAAGCCTTTAATTTAGAGTTGACCAATTAAGGATAATATATTTTATCCAAAATTTTTGTTTTCCTTATTAATAATTTTCTCTGAAATAATGATCTAAGATTGTTTTTGTACTCTATTAACACCAAAAATTTCTTAAATAAGAAGAAATGTTTTCATAAATTGCAACTCAAGAGTTGAGTTGATCATTGATGTTCTAAGCGCGCCTATTCATTGGAAATTTTTTATAAGTCATTAAATCTCGGGACCCCTAAATATTCTCATATTTGACCAAAATTTTGCTGACATGTCTATCTGGTCCAAAGGAACAAGGGCATTAATGTGGAACAAGGATTTCTTCAACTTTATAATTTACCCCCCATTTTGGTCCACACCATTGTTATAGAAGAAATTGCATATTGGGGGATGTTCATATATACATTGTCCTCTTTTAAATCTGCAATTATCTTTTATATAATACCTGCATATAATTCCTTCCCCATATTTACTCTTGGCTTTTGTTTTTTGCTCCTTATTGGGGGACAGTTTTACTTCGTTTACTTGACTGCCCTCTTGTCTTGTGCTAGTTGTGTTTGTGTCCTTCGTTGCCCTTATGCTGTGTGTTGTCTTTACACTCTTTGTCACCTGTGTGTTTTCAGCCTCATTTTGTGACGGTATTTGAATTCTTTCTATTTCGCCTTTCTCCGTTTCTTCTGTTTTCCACTGTTCTTTGTTTCCACTTTCCTCTTTCATTCTCTTCTCGTAGTCTCTTTCTGTTTTAAATACTGTAAAAGAGTTTAATTCGGTCAAGCAGTTCTCGCAGAAAAATTTTATTCCATTAAACTGCTTTGTGTTCGTTATAAGGGAGATTTTTTCATCTCCCCATTCTAGGCATTTAAAATCAAAAAGTAGCTGACAAAAATCGCACCTGATCGCCTTTGTCTCAGCTGTTGCAGCTTTACAAATACCACAGAGTTGCATGTATGCATTAATTTCCATGTTGGTGAAGTGACTCAAAAAGGGGGTATTATGGGAGGTATTGGGTGGGGGATGACTCAAGCTGTGTGAGGGAAAGAATTTTCCGTTACTCCGGGGTAGGGGATGTGGCACGCTGTATACTTCTCACTGCTTATATATATATATATATATATATATATATATATATATATATATATATATATATATATATAGACTGGTCCAACCAGTGGCGGTCCTAGCTTACATGACGCCCTGGGTGAACCTCACCTTCAGCCCCCCCCCCGTTCGCCAACACACACACATTCGAATCCCCCAAAATAAAGGACAGACATAACTCTTTCACAAAATAACTTTTTATTGGACTAATTGTTGGAACTTCAGAACTAAAACAAAGACTCAAATTTCTGAATTTTACAAATCCTTCATCACGTAAATAGAATAACTCACTTAAGAGAATGTAATTATGATACTATGAACAGGAAAAATACAAATTAAATTGCACAACTGCCATAAATAAACTAGAGAATCAAATTTCTAAATTGTACAAATGCTCTATCACATAAATAGAATAAGACACTTAAGAGAGGGTAATTATTATGCTACACTTTGAACAAGAAACAAATAAATTGCACCACAGCACAACTGCCATCTAAAGCCTGACTCTTCTTACCTTCCTTGATGCAAAGTCATGAATTAAATCATCATATGAAATCTGCTCAGCAATTGTATGATTTATACTGATGATGGCCAGACCGGTAAGGCGTTCCTGTGACATAGTTGACCTCAGGTAGGATTTGATGAGCTTCAGCTTTGAAAAGCTCCTCTCTGCTTCAGCAACAGTGACTGGAAGAGTAAGACCAATTCTGAGAGCAGTCCACAAATTTGGATATATTTCAGAGAGCTCCCTTTCATGGATAAATGTCAGCAGTTCAAGCAAGGATATGGTCTTTGATGGCAAGTCAGGCAAGTTCTTCAGCTCCTGTGCAAGCTCTCTGCCATCCAAGTCAGATTGTCCCTTAAAGTGTAGTGTAGTACTAAGGTTCACACATTGTTCTGTCAGCTCCTCAAATGTGAGATTTTGGAAATGTGTCAGCACTCCAAACTTCTCTCCCACAATTTCCAACGTGGAAAATCTTTCCTGAATGGCTGATGTTGCAGCATCAACCACTGCATTGAAAAATGTCACCTCCAGCTTCTTCAAAGCATCAATCAAGGGCTCATCAGATGCTTCATAGGAGAAGTGCCGCTTTGTGGACCTCAGCCGTTTTTGTTTTAACACAGCCTCCACATTCATTTGTTCAGAGATATCTGTGGCTGCCATTTGTGCAGCCACAAAACCTGTTGCCCTGTAATTGCGGAGACCTCTCTCTGTTTTTTTTAGGAGATTTACTGCAACATCAACGTGCATGCTAGGAGACTGCATCTGCTTGCTCACATGCTGAATTTGGCACAACAGGTCATGCCACACCACTGAACAAATGGCGAAGCGGTATGACCCAACCTCCTCTGACAGAGATTGAGCCTCGACCTTTATTACAGAGTCTTTGGTGTGGTCCCTCACCTCGATCAGTGCATCGCTCACTGCAGCTGCCTGATATCTCAGGGGCTCCACACTCTTGATCTTGCTTTCCCACCTTGTATCAGACCACATCTTCAATGTGATGTTCACATGTTTTTTCAAAATGGCCCATCGTTGTGTGGAGGCTGAAAACAAGTTGTAAAGCTTCTGCAAGATGCCAAAGTAACTTGTGGCATCAATAGATCCCTTAGCAGCATCGGCCACAAGCAAATTCAGAGAATGAGCCCCACATGGAACAAACAGAGCTCTGGGATTAATTTCTAGGAGCCTGGATTGAACACCCTTGTTTTTTCCCCTCATGTTGGCCCCGTTGTCGTATGATTGTCCTCTACAGTCCATGAAAGGAACTTTTAGCTCCTCCAGTCTCTTCAGAATCAGAGATGCCAAATGTTGACCAGTGGACTCCTCTGCCTCCAAAAACCCATGAAATGTTCCTTTATATGGGGCTTCCCCTCCAGTGACACAACCCGAATCACAACTGACAACTGTTCAGTGTGGCTGATATCTGGAGTGCAATCTAGAATTATTGAAAAAAACTTTGATTGTTTGATGTCGCTCACCATTGCTGAAATGGTCTTGCTGCTCGACAAATCAATGAGTTCGTTTTGTATGTGGTGGCCGAGGTAGCTGGTGTGACTGGAGGTCCCTTTTTGGACACGGTTAATGTGCTCTTGCATTATAGGATCAAATTGTGCCATCAGTTCAACTTCTTTCAGAAAATTGCCATTTGATGGTGAGAACAATTTTTCTGTATGTCCCCTTAGTGCCAAATTCCTAACTGCCAGAGAATGCACAATAGCAGTGAGACGTGTCAGCACCGCTCTCCATCTCAACTTCTCAGCCTCCAGAAGTGCCATCTCCTACTTGTCAATGGTCTCCCCCTTTCTCATCCTCACTGCCAGTTCTTTCCAGATTTTCATAGAATTTAGGTGTTCTGAACTGTTGTCATGTGATGTGAGCAATGAGCTTGCATGCTTCCAGTCCAAGAGTCCCAAACTTGTTAAATTTATTTTCCTCTTGGAAAATAATGTACAACAGAAACAGAAAAGGCTGTTGTTTTTTAAGGAATAGACCAACCAACTTCTGGTTATATTTTCCCCACTAACCAATGACTTCCTGAAGTATTGATGGTGGAAACTTCTTCCGTCACTGTCGTTTCTAGGGAATACAAAGTCAGATGGTACTTGACTTGGTCCCCTGGAAACCAGTTGTGTCCGAATTCTCTCAGTCAGAACTGAAGGCCAGTTAGCAGGGTCGGTGGACAGAGACTCATCCTCAGGAGGCAATTCTGCTCCAGGCCTTTCTAATAGAAAGAACAAGAGCATTACTCATTAGTATACACACCTAAGTTAGATAACACATTATTCACAGCACTTTGTTATGGTGGTGGTGTTATGGAATTATGGTGGTGAAACACCACACATACCTAGTAACCCAGACCCAGTGATAATAACATTATAATTTATAACTGTTTGCAAAATGCTTTGCAGGGATGCACACACATACACACACACGCACACACTCACAGACATATGTGCACACAAACTCACCTGAAGAGTCCTGCCGGGGAGAAGTAGAAGCAAATGGGTCTTCATCCTCAGGATCAGACTGCATTTGTGGAGACATATGTGAGGCTGAGGAGGTAGATGGCTCCTCAGCCTCAATAATGGCAGAAGTAGACGGCTTCTCATCCTGGCTAGTGGCAGAGGGTGTTCCAAAATATTTCAAAAGTGCCCCTGCAAATAGTAAAATAGAACATAACAGACCAATGCATGAATAGGCTAGTACAATTAATTTAACATGTTATTAAGCACAATTTATTAAACTTTTAGAATAGGAAACAAATGAATAATACAACCTCCTTGGTTAATGGCTAATTATATACATAATAGTACACTTCAAATGACTCAGAAAGCTATATCACAAAATAGCAGTGCAATATAGCAGTGAAGAGTAGATGACATAGCTCTATACCTTTATCTTTTGCTCGTTTCTCCTCTTCTTCTTTCCTCTTTTTTCTAAACTGAGCACCTGATAGCTTTGACCTCTTCTTATCCATTTGCGGTTATTTGACAGACCTTAGTGGCTTAGTGTGAAGATTCGTTCTGTAATAAATAATATACATTTCACTATTTAACCAAACCCAGAAAAATAACATTACATATGTTAAAGTATGGGCCTTTATTCCCAATAATATTAATCTGGAAGCATTTTGCATTGTTTAGGTCTTTTATGGGAAGGTTTATGGAAAATGCAATAGATGGTTTTTTATTAATAAAAATATATTTATTGATCTTTTATTATTTATTTTATTTTATTTTTTATTTTTATTTATTTCTTTATTTATTTATTCTTATTTTTATTTTTATTTTTTTTGCAGGCGCTCATGCCGCCCCTCCACAAATGCCGCCCTGTGCGGCTGCCCATATTGCCCATATGAGGAACCGCCACTGGGTCCAACCTATAAGGGTGAATTTGGAAGTTATTATTTTTGATATGGGACCCCTGGATATTGTGAAGAATGGTTAAAGAATTATAAATACAAATTTTTATGCAAATTGGATAATATTTAGAGGTGCCGCACGGAGGTCAAACATTTCATTTTATTCTCCAATTGGATTATTTAGATTAATATTTTTTATATCAGTTATATCATTCATTTCAGCATTTCCACACCACCCCTGAGGTAGCTGTTATCGGTGCATTTTTTTAATGTGGTATCCCCTATAGGCCTAATCCACAGTCCTCTAATTTTGTTTCTATTCCATTTATTTCCTTTATCTACGTCCCTCTTATTGTAGATTTTTTTTGTTTGTAAAACGCTTACGGTGCTGCTCTACAATTTGTAGAAGATATTGGAGTTGTTGTTCACTTTTCAGTAATATGGCCACTGAAGTTCTTAATTAAAGCAACACCTCTCTCAGCGTTGTCATTTACAACATTCATATTCACTTCCAGTGATGTTTCTTCATAAAAAAAAAGAAAGTCCGATGAGCTCTTCATTCAAATACCAGAGATGGCGAGAGAGCGCTTTAGATGCAGCCACAGATATTTCTTTATCATCGTAGGATTGTAGTTTCTTGAGAAGAGAGAGGTCATTAGCTGGTGCAGAGGAAGCACTGGGTGCTAAAAACCATTCATTTACGGAGCATCGAACAGCGCATAATGCAAAATGTTGCATTCCTTCTAGTTCACGTCTAGTGACTTCCATTTGTTTGTGGAAAAGACAAATTTTTATTGCATATATCACTCGCGCCATCCATCGCGCACGGTGCAACGCTCTGGGTTGATGGAATTTAATGCCATCAAGGCGAACATCTCCAATGTATATGATTGTCAAATCTAAGAGTTCTCGGTAATCTGCTCGAGGTTGTAATTTAGTGAAATGTTGCTTGCAATTTTTAATTACACTGGCCTTTTCCGGTACATTGATTTGAACAATTTCAAACTTGTGTCAAAAGTCTTCCATTTATTTTTAAGACGTTTAAATAACAAGATATCCAGACCACCAGTGGCAGCGCCGTGAAATTTGTCAAAGACAGATGCTATTACTATTTCGAGAATGTGATGTCGACAAGCTAGTCCGAGGAGTGGCCATTCAAGTCTGCTTTCAATAAGAGTACATGCTCCTTTTTTATCGCCAGTGTTGCTTGCAGTTGTGTCAAAGCACATTGCCTGCACACAATCTCTCGTAGCCCCCAGTCATCCAAAGCTTCGACCACAGCACCTGCAATATTTTCTCCTGTGCCAGATTTAAGTTTAGGTACTGAGAGAAGCTTAGATTTTCCCCGCCTGATGCAATAATTGGAAGTCTATCCACACTATCATCACCAGTAAGATCTTGGATAAGCTTTCCGTCCCAATGAACTGTTAGAGGAATATCAGTTTCAAATGATTGCTTGATGTCATCCGCAATTTGCTGATGAACTGATATTCATTTTCTTCGTATTGAACTTCTCAGAACAATATCAACAACTTCATATCCAAGAGAAGATGCAGTAGCTGCTACTACTGATACTGCTTGGCGATCACTTAATTTGTTTCTGTCCAGTGTCATTGCTAATTCTGTTGATACAATCTTTGCTGGTGTATGACTACCAAGTTTCTCCTTTATGGTGACTGGTGTACTTGATGTACTTCTCTTCCTCGGAGGAACTACTATTCAATGAAAATTGAGTCAGTTGTGTTCATTTTCTTTCTCATAGTTTCTTTCTTAACTTGGCGTTGAAATGCTTCATCTCTAGATCTTCTCTTAGAATGTGTGAGAGCATATATTTTGTCCACACTTCCTATGTAGCCTCTCCTCCCCTTCTCTCATTGAGCTTGTAGAAAAGCTCTGTCTTCTTCTTCTTCTGTCATTTTTTGCAGAGCATTGGCATGGGCGATATCGAATAAATCGTCCAAATGTTCTTGAAAAGTTTCTTTATGTATTTGTCTGTGAACGTCTAGATCAGGGGTGGGGAACCTTTTTTCATTGGAAGGCCACATTTCATTTAACCAAGACCCTATTAGGCCGCATGCTGAGAATTTAACATATACAGTACAACAAAATGTCATATTTTAGTCTACAATCTACATATTTATTAATTTTAAATCAAACTTGATAATACGTGAGGGCTTTTATAATAAATAAAAAATTCAGCAAGTGCACATTTATTTTTGGGGGGGAATAATTAACAATAGAACTAATATTAAGTGAAAAATGATATTAAGTGAAATGATGTTAATATTAAGTGAAAAAGTGATAAACCATTTAATGACTTTTGTGACTGCTTATTGCGGGACAAGAGTCGTACATTTGGTTCCAATATCGTTGACTGTAGTTTTAGTTGGTCCTCCAGGTGAATATTGGTCATCTGAGATCTCAAGCGTGTTTTGATTTGAGTCACATATGAAAATGTTGATTCACAACAGTAGGTTGTGCCGAAAGAAGGCAATATTCAACGAGCATGTTAGCGCAGACGTGGGTATTCAACGCCATTTTTCCATATTTCAACAGGATCCTTCTTAGTATCAAATAGAGACTTAAGGATATTATCTTCTAATAGCTCAATCAACTCCATCTGTAAATCTTCAGGTGCTTTGGAGACATCAACCAGATGTGGTTGGAAAGCTAGTTTCCAGTGTGAAGTTATGTTTCTCAAAATCTTCAAATCTTTTATCGTATTTCTTCAATCAGGGAGTCTAGGACAGCTGTGTATTCTTTCACATCGCATTCCCTTAATGATTTGCTTGTATCTTCTTCATCAATTACCTTTGCCAGTTCAGGGAAGTGTTCAGTTGAAAGTTCCGATTGGGTAAGGATAGTTTTTAAAAAGCGCAGCTTCCTCCGAAAAGCCTGGATTTTTTGCCACATTTCATATATGGATTTAGTTTCACCTTGCAAAGAAATATTCAGGTCATTTTGCTTTGACATTACGTCACACAAAAATGCAGCATTTCTGCAGAAATCCTTTTTTGACAATTCACATGGTTCATTGAGTTCCTCAGAAAATCTTGTGATTTGTTTTCGCAAAGACAAAAGTTTTTCAAAGACTTGCCCTTGTGACAACCAGCGCACTTTAGAATGATACGGAAGATCCACACTGAATGTTTCATCATCAAGCATAAGCATATTGCGAAACTGGCGATGTCGTGATGCATTTGCTCTAATGTAGTTCACAATACGTATAACTTTAATTAATATGTCACTTAAAACAGTAGATTTGGCACAGAGATTCTGTTGATGCAAAATACAGTGAAAGGAAATCAAGCTATCTGGATTTGGCAGTTCTTTTTGTATTAGCGCAACAAATCCTGCACATTTTCCTCTCATGGAAGGTGCACCATCTGTGCATACACTTATTAAATTACATAAATTCAGTTTCGCTTCACGGCATTTTTCTTTGAAGAGAGACAAGATGTCAATTCCACGTGTCTTCCCCATAAGGGTACCCAATGCCAGTAATTCCTCGTAGCATTGAAAATCTGCAGTTTTAACACGAATAAAAAATGACACTTGCGCTGAGTCAGTAATATCAGTGGACTCATCCAAGGCAATTGAATAATAAGTATTTTCGCTTTGGCATATTGTATGAAGTTGTTCAGTTACATTGAGGGCTAATTCATGTTGCTGATCAGTTATGGTCCTTCTTGAAAGAGGTTGTTTGTATTTGTTAACCTTGTCTGAATCTAAAGAGGCTACAACTTCAACAATGCATTCTTTTATGATTTCCACATCACTATATGGCTTACCTCTTTTTCCAAGTATATATGCTACTTTATAAGTTGCTTCAGTGATTTCAGTCCCTAGGCCTGACATCGTTTTAAATACTTGCTGCTGTTGCTGCTTTTGAAGTTTCATCTTCATAAGTGCAGACTTTCGGGGTTCTTCTTCCAATATAGCATACTTGTGGTTCTTATGAGTTGCATAATGCTGATATGCATTGTGTTTCTTCACTGTTGCAATTATGGTGTTGCAGAGCAAACACATCATTTTATCTTTCTCAGCAACTATGAAATACTGCAGTTCCCATTCTTCATGGAATACTCTGTTATCTTCCTTTAATTTTCTTTTCACATTTTTTGACATGATTTGGGTACCAGAAGATTTTTAAATAAAAATGGTACACGAATTGATCAAATATTTACAGTTTTAAAGGAAACAAGCTTGCGTGTCACTATCGGAGAATCGTCAGTAACTGTCATCCAGTCAGCCAGTTGAGTTGATCGTTGATAGGTAAGGGCGTAAGCCGTAAGGCAACTCTGCCAGTTTCAACTGGCAACGTTGCCATATTTCCTATTGTTCAAGCCATAAAGAAGGCTTGTATGTGTAAGAAGCAGTGAAGCTGAAACCATGATCTAATGAAATAGCCTAAAGCCCTAAAGGGGTATCAGTTGCTGTCCATTATCGTACGGTATGAATTCTGAATGTCAAATAGGCAGAAGGCCGCAACTAGTACCTCAAAAGGCCGCAGGTTCCCCACCCCTGGTCTAGATTTAGATTTTTGAAGTCCTCTATAACACTGTGTAACACTGATTGTTTATATAGAATTTTTTGTTTTTATATGCATTTGTGGGCGCTGAGTCCAAATCTGGCCTTGGTTTGTGTGTATCATCAATGGTTTCAGAGATAATCCATTTTTCATGTTTTACCAGTATAATGTTATGGGCGCAGCAATATTCAGAATAATCAGGAATTGAGAATAATCCGGATGTTCGTTGACAGTTTCTTGCTCTAGAAATTGCCCGAAACCTCCACTGTGCTATATAAAGAAGAGCGCAGAGTCTGAGAAGTCAGTAAGTGTGAGCACACAAAGAAAGCAGGTTTTGTCTGATGGTTACCAGCACTGAGGTACTGTGCTTCTCTGTGCTGACAATTTGAGTGTTATCGATCCTTTTTTATTGCCAACATTACTGTATTTCAGTATTGTGAATACATCTTTTTTCTGGAATCTGTAATCTGTTGCAGATTTAATAACTCTTCTCTCTATATCTGCAGGTTATGATTAATGTAGTACAGTTTGGTAAAGAGAGTGGCAACTAGAGCTTGTAAACACTCGCTGGATATATTCTGCTACGTTTGTGGGTATTACATAGGCCCCAAGCAAGTATCGCACAAGTTCTGGATCACGTATCGGCTCTATTTTGGTATGTCTATGGGTGACCAAGATAAGCCCTGGGCACCCCATGTGATCTGTGGAAGCTGCCACTCCACACTTGAAGGGTGGCTGCGGGGAGTACGCAAGGCAATGCCCTTTGCGGTACCCCAGAATATGGAGAGAACCAGAGAGCCACCACGACGATTGCTACTACTGCATGGTAGATGTTTCTAAGTACAGGAAAGTTAAAGGAAGGCAGACTCTTCAGTATCCAAGCATAGCGTCGTCCATAGCTCCTGTACCACATGGTGAAGGTCTTCCAATACCACGTCCACCAGAACAGGTATCTATCCATTACTTTACCTTCTGTATTTACAGACTGGGGGTCATTATGTGTCGATTTTTCTTAGTGCTGATGCTCTTTTACATATATAGCTATGCCTATATTTTGTTTCTTTGCTTTGCAGGTTGAAAATGAGGATGCAGCTAGCTCATCTGAGATGTCTGCTGGTGAGGACAGTCATGATGAAGAATATACAGTAACTTTCAGTACAAACCCTCACTTTCCAAAACAGAGGGAATTGGATGACTTAATTAGAGATTTGGGTCTGACAAAATCAGGGTCTGAGCTTCTGACCTCCAGACTCAGAGTGGAATTTGCTTGGAGAAGACTGCAAGATCACTGTATACCGAAAGCGGCATGAAGAGTTTGCAAGGTTCGACAATGTCAATGGCTCTCTGTTATTGCAGCGAGGTTAATGGTCTATTCACAGCTATTGGGTTAACACATATACCCTCAGAGTGGCGCCTGTTTATTGACAGTTCAACTCGAGTTTAAAAGCTGTTCTACTCCACAATGGGAACAAATATCCATCTATACCAGTTGCGCATTCTGTTCAAATGAAAGAGGACTATGAAAATGTCAAACAACTGTTCACTCAAATCAGGTATGAACAATATAACTGGGACGTGTGTGGTGATTTCAAAATGATTGGTTTCCTGTTAGGTTTACAAGGAGGGTTTACTAAATATTCATGTTTTCTTTTCCTGTGGGACAGCAGGGCTTCAACTAAGCACTATAAAACAGTTCAGTGGCGTCCACGTGAAGGACTGCAACCAGGAAAGTACAATGTACTCGGGGAACTTCTTGTGAAGCCTGACATAGTTCTGCTACCACCTCTCCATATTAAGTTGGGTCTAATTAAGCAGTTTGTAACTGCGTTAGATTTTGGAGGGGAAGTTTTCTAACAGATTCGGGTCATGTTCCCTAAACTCTGAGGCCAAAGTCAAGGCTGGCATCTTTGTAGGACCATGAGTCAAGGTGCTGTTGAATTCAAAGAACCTTGAAGCCAAGATGATTCTGATCGAAAAAGAGGCTTGGTGTGCTTTCCGTGATATGGTTTGTGGGTTTTTAGGCAAAAAATAAAGCACCAAACTATAAGGAGTGTGTGTCAAACTTGATTCACATCTAGACTTCTTTCGTGATAACCTGGGCAATGTGAGCGAAGAACATGGCAAAAGATTCCATCAAGATATTCAAACGATGGAGAAAAGGTACCAGGGCCATTGGGATGCTTCCATGATGGGAGACTACGTATGGTCGCTGATCAGAAAGGATAAGAATGTTCATACACGGAAGTTGCAAAATTTTGTTACCCAGTGTAATTAAAATACTACTTTCCTATTTTTTTTGTAACATCGTGATAGTCAGCAGTTGGTATATTTGTCATCTCTAAAAATTTCAATAGTTCAGCGCAAACGGCTTTAGATGCATCTTTCAACGTCTTTTTGGCATGTAGATAATGAAAAATAAGCCGCAGAATGTCACCATAGGATGGTAGCTTTCTTCCACATTATTGTCTCAATCGTTTGTCCAATAAGCCACATTTCTGTTGATTTTCTAGTTGCTACTGAACTTGCCATATTTAATTAATGAAAATGTCACTGTAAAGTGAAAAGCTGTTTAAAAACACCACTGGTATAGTTCAAATTACCTTGGTCTTCAAGTGACATGTAACACAGACGCACAACATCTCTGAATGGTGTTGAATACAATACTGACTCACTGAGTCTAAAATCTAAATAAGTGATGAACTGGGCAATTTACAGTTAGTTTGTTTACATCTGATTTGTGCATGATGCCATTTGACACACACCTACACTGTTATGATGCTATCATCTCAACAACACAAGTAACATACATACAGAAGATAACTACTCCACAATCCATATAATATTACTAATTTTTTTTATTTCTGATATTTTTGACAGTGGTGCGGCACCCCTAAATATACTTTAAATGAGCTGATAGTTTTGTCAGAAGTTCTTATAAAGGTTCACAATAATTTGAGGAAAAATTGTTTTTTGGACCAGTCTAACTGATATATATATATATATATATATATATATATATATATATATATATGGTGATTCAAATATGGGGGTAAAAAAATTTTTTTTATATTTTAATGTGTTCAACCCTTTAAATGGTTCATTTCAGCATAAAAACAACTATCCTAAAATATTTTAGCAAATTTTTAATTTTTAGGGGTTGCTACCAGCAATTAAAAATTGACAGAATGACTCAAATTGTCAAATTTTTCCACACCACCCAGGGGGTACAGTACAAGGCGCATTGCTTTTTTTTAATGTGGAAAGCTTCCCCGTAGGTCCTACCATAACCACAAGCATGCATAATTAAACTAGCATGATATTTGAGACATTAGCTGTCCTTACTTCATCAATGTCCTGTAGTTTTTCACTACTTGTAGCAAGAATTGTTTTTGATCTTCGTCATGTGTTAGTATTTTATTATATTCATCCATTAATTTTACTCCTCTTTCCGCTATATCATTCACGACTTTCCACTGTTTGATAGATTTCTTAGCGGAGTTATACTCTTCATCATTATGCCATTCTTTAGCATCTTTGAGTAAAAATTTTTAACTAAATTCTGTTATTGTAAAGAATCTTTGAGTATTTGATGACAAAATCTTCTAATTTCTTCGTTGGAATAAGTGCAGGATCTAGAAAAGCCCGTTTTGCAGGAAGAGTTTCTGTTGTATTTTGCAAGGCCTTTACAATTTTGTTTTTCGTTTCAGTAGGCACTTCATCATCATAAAAGGCCAAGGCTACCAGTTCTTCTGATAGGTACCAGAGGTGACCTAACAGTTTTTTAATAGCAACAAATGCAATTGTCATTTATTTGTTTGTAGACTACAAGATTCTGTAATAATTCCAGAGCAAGACGAGGAGCGCAAGATGGCACAGGAGCTGTAAACCATGCCTTTACATATAACCGAGTAGCAAATAGACAGATGTCTTTTAGTCCTTTTTTGTCTTTTACTGAAATTTTGAACTGAGATTTGAACATAGTCCCGCTGGATGTTTAAATTTGATTCCACCTTTTGGTTCACCTCCCCCAAAAAAAATTGTTAACTGCAATAGTTCTAGGTAATCGTCTCTTGGTTGGAATGTATCTAGTTGATTTGTTGCAAATATAATTGTCATCTTTAATGTCATGAATATTTTCATAGATATCTGGATCTGATAATGCTGTTTCGTAGTCCTCCTTATTAATGCTTGACCATTTTTCTCTGAACTTCTTAAAAAGGACTACATCTGGGCCAGAAGATGGTGATAAAGACTTTGAAACAACAGCTTCCAGCATAATTTCAAATATATGGTGTCGACATGCCAGCCACAATAAATCTTTGTCGAATTTTTGTTCTAGAAGAATAGCTGCACCATTTCTAGGACCAGTATTGGCTGCCGTTGTATTGAAACACATGCATTTTATTTGTTCGCAGATGTCCCATTCAAGCGATGTCTGATTGTTTGCATTAAAAAGAGACGCATTTCTGTCACTTAATTTTGCAACATCAAGACTTCCTAATAATTTATCATCAAACAATTTTCTACGTTTGCCAACCTTACTTTTCCATGTTGAAGGTTGTGCAGCACAGAAACCAGATTCATCACTTTTACTCTCCTCTGATTCTGATGATGTACTGGTGAGTATGACAGCCTCTTCATTCTTCTTTCTTTTGATCTCTTCTTCTGCTTTCCTCTTTTCATAACGTTGTTGCTTTTCTGCTGCTCTTTGCTCTCTTTTAGCAACAGCCTTATCAATGGTACCCATTTTTCCATGACGTCCTTTCTCACGTTGCATTTTCAAGAATTTCTTATCTTCTATTTTTATAAGCTGCATAGCATTCTCATGAGCAATGTCAAATAAGTTTTCCAGTTTATCTTTCCATTTTTCTTCTTTATTATTTAAATTTTGTGATCTTTTCAATTTGTTTGCTTTGTTTTTCTTAAGCAGCTGTCATTCCTTCAGTATTCCTTGAATTTTATCTACAACATGTATTCTTTGTTTTGCTGGTATTCCTGCTTTTTTCCAAACTGCTAGCACATCATCTGCAGTAGAGCAGCATGATTCTCTAATGTCTTGCTTTTTAATATTTCTGTAGTGCATGAAGAAGGCCATCATTTCCTTCTCTGATGGGAATATGGATGTTTTTAGTACTGCAGAGGGCTGCCCAATTAGCCATACTTCAGTTTATTTTCTTGTAGAACTTCTCCCAAATGAGCAACTGGGTGATGGTGAGTTAGGCCTAGCTTCCATAATCGATTAATTGGTATCAAAATTATGAGTTCTAAGCAACAATTAAAAGCAAGCTAGTATATAAACCATTAATTAAAAATTCTGAAATATAAACAATTAAACATAAAATCATAAGTTGTAAAAACAAACAAATTGGAAAAGGGGGAAACTTTGACGCCTGGTAGCACATAGTAAATTTTATTTAAAATTCACCAAATTTGGCATACACTACTTTTTTGTCATAGGGAACAAAAATATAGGTTGAACAATTAAAAAAAAAACTTCCGTGTTTTTTTTTTTTTTTTTTAATCACCCTAGACTGTGGTGTATATATATATATATATGTGTGTGTGTGTGTATATGAACTCAGAATGGTCCCCTGAGGTTTTTTATGATACAAACCGTGCATGAAACAAGGAACTCTTCTGGGGTAATTAAATCCACTATAGTCTGAATAAGTAATGGTAGATGACAAATACCATAGTTTTTCTGTCGGGCTAGCATCATGAAAAGAAAAACTATGGTATTTCTTTGATGTATTCAATCCGACGTGAAGGCAGTGAGTCTTTTGCTTATATTGAGGTTCTAAATGTAGCAGGGCTAGGCTGCTTTAAACCCTAGATCCTGTCCCAAAGCTGGATCCTATCTGCTTTGCAGATAGCTGGTGAGGGAAGCTATATTTTTGGGACCTCTCTGCCAGTGACCCATTGCCCACGTTGGGCTAACATCATGAAAAAGAAAAACTATAGTGTTTGTCATTTACCATTACTTATTTGGACTATAGTGGATTTAATTTTCCTAGAAGAGTTCCTTGTTCCATGCACGGTTTGTGTGTATCATATATGGTGGCCCCAAAAAAATGCGTTGAGATTTGAACATCAATAACTTCAAAAATATGCAGTTCACACTTCCAAAATTTATATAACTTTTACCACAGTCTATTGATAAGCCATCATAAAAATTTCACCTCTACATAAAATACTTTTTCCACAGCTGAGGGAACAATGAAGTATGGTGAAAAAATTATCATAAACTGAAAAAAATTTATTACTCGCATCTTATCAACAAATATGATCAATATGTCCGCCGTCCTGCTTACAAACTAATCTTAACCTTTTCTTCCACAACACACACATTTTCTGACTTCTGCTAATGTTATTTTGTCCAAACATTCGAGTGTTTTTTTTCCTTTAATTGCATTTCTGTAAACTCTTCTGTTTGGCCTTCATAAATCTTCTTTGCTAGTGTGTCCCATATGAGCAATAATAATCAATGGGATTGCAATCAGGTGATTGCCGGGGCCAGTCGTTTTTTCCAATGAAGTTGATGACATTCTGTTGTAGATAATTCTCTGTGAACTTGCTAGTATGAGCTGTAGCACCATCTTGTGGGAGTATGAAATCGTTTCCATAATACAGTTGCCGACAATCAGGCAAAAGATTCTCTTCGAGAAATTTACATAGGTTTCGGAATTAATTTTTTTATTTTCTGAAATGAAATGAGTTTTCGTCTTTCCATTCCACGATACACCTGCTAATACCATAATTGTTTTGGAAAACCGACTTGTCTGGTGGTAGAGCCTCGATGGAGGAATGTCTTTCTTACGCCGACCATAAACAATATCGTTCCGGGAGTTTCGAGCAATCTCGATGGTGAAATCTTTTTCATCTGTGAAAACTTTTTTTAACATCGGACGAAAATCTATCACGTAATTTTCTACAACGAATTTTTCTTTTAGCTCTTACATTGCTGTCACGTCTTGAAACACGGATCCTTTTAAATGCTTTAAGTCCTACCAGTCTCTGCATTCTTTGTATGGAACTACGACTGATTCCTAAATTTCTTGCAATTTTCCTCTGAGAGCAGCGACCCAGGTTGATTCTCTTGAGCTAGGCTCATCATTTTGATCATTGCTATATTGTCTTGAGTGTAAACTGTTTTAGGCCAACCACTTCCACGCTTCCGTGCCGTCGAACCGGTTGCTTTAAGTTTTTAATTCTATTCACAGACCACAGACGTAACATTATAAGTTATTCCTGAAAATTCCCTCAAAATTTTTGCCCCAGTCCACCTTTTTTTGAAGAAACACTTTTCAATCACCGCTTTTTCACCGTTAGTTAGAACCATAATTTGAAAGGCAAGTTTAAATAACAGTATTTAAGGTGGGCGTAGCCTATATCATGTGACGTTTTTCAGAGTAACAGATTAGGGTATCCATAGGCTAAGGAAACTACTACAAGTCTTAGAATAGTTGCCAGGTACAGCTATACACGTTTAGGATTGGATATTCGTGTTTTTTCACTATACCTCATTGTTCCCTCAGCTGTGCAAAAAGTATTTTATGTAGAGGTGAAATTTTTATGATGGCTTATCAATAGATTGTGGTAAAAGTTATATAAATTTTGGAAGTGTGAACTTCATATTTTTGAAGTTATTGATCATCAAATCTCAAGGTGTTTTTTTGGGGCCACCCGATATATTTTTTAAGTTCAGGAAGAACTGATTCGCCTCTATTTAAAAGGGCATATCTCGGCGGGAAAATGGAAAACAAAGAAAAAGTGAGAGGAAAGACAGAGGAAAAAGAAGGGATGGAGGGGACAGTTGAAGTGGGAAAAGACCAAGGACTGCAGGGTCGAGCCCCATCATCCTTGGGTGCTAGGGCCGGGAGGGCGCACGTGAAACCTCCAGGAACAAGCACATACAAACGAGCACGAGCTTAGAACCCCTTTGCGGGGATATATTAGGGCGGGTTGATTTTCCACATGTTTTGAAGTCGCAAGGTGAATAAGTGCCCAGTAGTTAGGTTTTGTTGAGAAATGAACCCAAAAAATTTTTTAGAGCAAATGGATAAGGGCCTGCTTGCGGATTTGCAATTAAAGTTTATGGTTTTTGACCCAATTTTCGTCATACACGATAGGTAAACTCGTTATTTTCGAAGACATAATATTAACTAATTACACTGGGGAACAAATTTCAACTTTTTGTCTATTGAATTAGATTTGACAGTTAGTTCTAGGTAATTTGGGTGTGCTGAGCACGAATTTTTACTCGGTTTTGCTCTATCAGGTCCTGATTTTGCTCAACACCTCTCCTCTTTCGTCGTATTCATAAAAAGGTTTTTTTCTCAATACTCGCTAAGTCTTTTTGCAGTTACACATTATGCAACTAGGTTTTTATCTAGGTATTTGTACCTATTGTTATGGTATTGTTGTATTATGTATATTTTTATATGTAACACCCTAAAAATATTTTTAATTTTGTCATTTTTAACCCATTTTAATATTAGTAAATTAAGCTAAAAATATCATAGAATTCTAAAATTTTCTCGAGCGTTCCTGTTCTCTGTAGAGTATTCTAGAGGGACAACTAAAATATATAAAAGCGACTCGTTTCCAGAGTTAATCAGTCAATTCATTCAGTCAGTCAGTCAGTTGAGTTAGTTAATTAAGTTTGGGCATTAACATAATTTTGAATTGGCATATGATTTAGTGAGTAATTTTGTCACCGTGATTTAATTAGACGTAATTTATATTGTACCTACTCATCCGTGTTTCTAGTTTAATTTCATAGATTGTAAGTACCTATTTCATAATAAGTACCTATTTAAACTAATTTTTGTGTTTATATTTCAGATTTTCTTAAATTTATATGAATTAAGGGCTTTAAATACCTTTACAAATTGGCAGAACAATCAAGCAATATGTCATCAAGCACTAGAAAGTTCAAATGCAAAAACAACCCTGATTCCTTCTGTTATATATGTGGAAATTTTACACTTCCACATCAACGAGCAAATATAACTGACTTCGTAAAAAGAGCTTACTTAGCTTATTTTGGCATAAAACTGGGGGACCAAGATAAATCGTGGGCTCCACATAAAGCCTGCACTATATGCATTGAAAGACTGCGACATTGGATGAAGGGTTCGGATTAAAAAATATCTTTTGGAGTTCCGATGGTAAGTTTATGATTTCATAAAACTACGTAATTTAATCACTAGTATACTGTAACTTAGGTACATAAACAAAAATTTACAGAAAATGTTTATAAGAATCTCAAATATTGCATAAGGTTGAAACATAGAAATGTTAAATGTTTGGGTGATAACTTTTGATAAAATTCATAAAAACAAGTCTCTCGTCGCTTTTGTTAACGCTTTACAATTTTTTTTCCATATCAGGTGTGGCGAGAGCCTACTAACCACGAGACCGATTGCTACCTTTGCTTTGTCAAGACTTCGGGCTTCACTAAGAAAATAAACATTGTATCGAGTACCCAAATTTTGACACCGCGATACGACCTGTGCTACATTCAAATGAGATCCCCATTCCAAAATTTAAGGGTCTGCCAACTCAAGAATTAGTTGAAGATGTTCCTGAAAATATTGTTATGCACTTTGAGGAGTCAGACACCGATTTTGACCCCAGCGTATTTGAAAGTCAAAACGATCCGCAAAAGTTTAACCAGGCCAAGTTGAATGATCTTGTAAGGGATCTAAATTTGCCAAAAAAGGCTGCGGAAATTTTAGCTTCAAGACTTAGAGAAAAACTTGCTTACTTCAAACACACACATTTCATTTTACAGAAAAAGAGAAGAACTTGTTAAATATTTTAGAACAGAGGATAGTTTAGTATATTGCTGCGACATAGTTGGTTTGTTAAAGAAGATGGGGGGTTGAGTCTTACGATGCAAATGATTGGCGCTTGTTTTTAGACAGTTCGAAAAGAAGTCTTAAGTGTGTGTTGTTGCATAATGGCAATCTATACGGCTCGATACCGATTGGGCACTCAACAAAATTAAAAGAAAAGTATGAACATATAGAAAAGGTTTTAAATCTTATCAAATATAGGGAGCACGAGTGGATCATATGTGTTGACTTAAAAATGGTTAATTTTCTGCTAGGACAACAAGGAGGGTATACTAAATATCCCTGCTTCCTTTGCTTATGGGACAGCAGAGCCAAGGAAGAACATTATTTCAAACAAATCTGGCCAGCACGAACATCACTTACTGTCGGAGAAAAAAACGTAATTAATCCACCTTTAGTGAGCAGAGATAAAATCATATTTCCTCCTCTGCATATAAAACTAGGCCTCATTAAACAATATGTAAAAGCTTTAGATACGAACGGCGAGTGTTTCAAATACATAACTTCAAAATTTCCAAGTTTAAGTTATGAAAAAATCAAGGCGGGAATTTTCGACGGTCCACAAATAAGAACAATGATTAAAGACAGCAATTTTCCTAATGCCATGAATGAACGCGAAAGAAATGGCTGGTTCTCATTCGTGGACTTGATAGAAAACTTTTTAGGCAATTATAGGGCAGATAACTATGAAGAAATCGTAAAAAAACTTTTAAGGGACTACAAAGAGTTAGGTTGCAATATGAGCATAAAAATGCATTTTTTGAATAGCCATCTTGACCAATTTCCAAGTAATTTAGGTGATGTAAGTGATGAACAAGGGGAGAGATTCCACCAAGATATCAAAATTATGGAGGAACGGTACCAAGGCCGCTGGGATTCCCACATGATGGCTGATTACTGCTGGTGCTTGAAAAGAGACCTGCCATCAACAAGCAAATACGCTAGAAAGTCTTACAAAAGAAAATCTTTGCCACAGTGAAAGCTTCATATGTTTGTTTTTTATTTTAAGTCATTTCTATCGTTATAATGTAATTTTACTGTAGTTTGAACTGCTTGTATTCCTGAAACTTGAAAAAAAAATTTAACACATGACTTAATTTTTTAGTCCTAATTTGAAAAATCTGGAAAATGGCACATAGGCTGTCGACAAGAATCAGGACCTGATAGAGCCAAACCGAGTTGAAATTCGTATTCAGCGCACCCAAATTACCTAGAATCAAGTGTCAGATATCATTCAATAAAATACGTGTTGCCCAGTGTTATAGATGTAGCAACTCTATATCATTTTCTATCCCAAGAGGAGACAATGCTTGATGTATATCATGTGTTTTAAGTGTAAAATGATAAAATTTCGTTGAAAAAAACATGCATTTTTGCTAATTTATTCACACATTTTGACTACAAAACTTGAAAAAATACTTTCAGAAGGTGATAATTTTAGGGCAGTCAAAAGTTGACTGAAAAAATTAAGAAAGTTGACCTTACGAATTGAAAAAATTGACTTATAAAGTTGCCTTTACTTTCAATAATAAAAACGATACTTTAACTGAAATAAAAATTGAGATAAGGGATGGGGGATTTAGATGGGGGGGACAAAGTTTAACTGAAATAAAAATTGAGATGGGATGGGGGATTTTTTCCTCTGGGGATGCTTTACTTGGTTTTTTTTTTCCTCCGGTCGATTTTTTCCGGATACCCTTTCAGTACTTCCTCTGGAATGTACCGTTCAATGATTGGAGTTTCCACAGCTTCAAACTGTACCTGAGGTTCATCCTGGATATCTTCTGCGCACCTTTGCCCAAGGGGCCCGCTGAAACTTCTTGGGCCAGTTGTCACTCCATCCATTTTTTTGAAAAGAGCTTTTAGTGGGAGTTCGTTCTGATGCAATGCGCAACCAATAGTGTGCAGTTTCCTCCCCAGAGTTTCTTCAAGTTTTACCACTAAACGACTCTTCCAGCCAATGTTGGTTGCGGTATTATCAAGAAGAATGGCTTGGATACTTTCAAGGCTATTATATTCTTCAAGAACACCGAATGTCTCCTGAGCAAGGACCTCACCAGTGGCGCCTATAACAGGGCCGATTCTGACTCTGCCTTGCTTCGGTCTCTGTTCGTTCAGCATGCAGTGTGTCACTCTGCATGTGTTGTGATCTTCACAGATGGCTCGAGGTCGTCGGGGGGCGTTGGGGCCGCGGCTGTTCCCCAGTCGTCTGCCCTTGCTCCCCGATGTACCCGTCTCCCTGATGAGGCTTCCGTTTTCACGGCGGAGCTCTATGCCATTCTGAGCGCTCTGGAGGTGGTGCGGGAGCATCCAGATGGGTCGTTTGTCATCTATTCGGATTCCCGCAGTGCCCTGGATGGCCTGGAGTGCTTTGACCCTGTCCACCCACTGGTCCGACGAATCCAGCTACTGTGCCATATCCTTGTTTGGTGGCAAGGAGGTGGTATTTTGCTGGGTCCCTGCTAGTGTTGCAAAAAAACTGGTTTTTTTAAATCGTGTTTTTTTTTTTTTTTTTTTTTATATAAAATTGGTATATAGATATTATCCCTTCTTTATTTTGAAAAAAAGTACACGTATGTTTTCTCATTGTAACATTGGATTTCAGGAGACGAAAACAAAAAAGGTTTAAATCCATTTTTCATTATTTTTCCTTTTAATAAAGGTTGACACTGCCCCTAAAAAGACTCCAGACACAAGCCCAATTATAAAATCCATTGTAAATTTATATTAATTAACTAAAAAAAATACACTTTCAACATTTTTTTCATCATCATTCATCATTTGAGGAGTCATAGAGAGTCATTCATCATACATTGAGTTTTCAGACTCTGCTTCAGACTCTGAATAGAACATTTCATTCCCTTCATGATCATACTCTCTGCTTGATGATGGCCGTTCTTGTGCTTGGAGAGTTGTCTGGGACATGTTTTGCTTCTGCTGAGCACCTGCTTCAGATTCATGGTCTTGTGGTTCATTGTGATCACCCAAAGCATGGTTATGAGCGATGAAAACTAGCTTAGATGCTCTATCAGTTGTCAGTCGGTTCCGTTTGACTGAGTGGATCCATGAGTGGCGACTGAAAGAGCGTTCCACAGCTGCACTAGTTGGGGGCAGGTTGAGAATATTTGCTGCAACCTTGGAGAGCTGGGTCGAACCACAAATTCCATTCCACCAGCTTGTTGGATTCGCCTGTGCAGCTGCCTTCCAGACAAAAGGCTTTGCAAAGATATTCTCTTTTGATCGGTAGTCAGCTAACTCTCCCAATGTCTTGCTATCATCCACAGATGGAACAGCTACAGATATCTCTTGTATGACTTCCATGGCATCCACCTGAAATACAATTTGTAACACATTAAATATAAAATAATATCAAATAATAGATAATGAATGTCTGCAAAATAAGAACATAAATCAATATTCGGTGCTAGTTGTAAAATCAACAACTTACTATTTCTTCTCCAGAGATGTGGCATCCTTTGTAGCGAGGATCAAGAAGATTTGCTGCCAGGTGGATACTTCTAAGAAGAAACTTTCTCCGTTTAGGAATAATTCCCTTAAAACAATCTTCTTCGCTCTTCAGAATTGGGCTCGAGGAGAGATTCTTCTCGAAGGATTGTTGAAGGTCATTAAATATCTTTGGTACAATAGAGAGGTATTTGTTGTCCCCTTCTACTGCAGTGATAGCATCAGAAACCGGCTTCAACAACTTCAAAGATCCATCCAGTTTATCCCAGAAGACTTCAGAAAGCAGGAGTTTTGTGAGTGATTGATCAAGAGAGGCTTTCTTTGCTTCATCATTTATAGCCAGGGTCTGGAGGGGGTGTTTATTGATGTCGATGATAGACCCCCATCTGAAAATATTGGCAATATATTTAATATCAAAATAAGAACATACAATGTAGATACTGTAGTTTGAGACTGTTTGAAATACTACAAATTCAAGACAGAAATGCCTGATTTTTTAGAAGTTTAAAATGAATAGTAAAAATGTCTAACGAATCAACTAAGACCCTCTTACCTTGTTTTGACAGGCAGCTTCAGTGTGTGTTGATGCTTCGATGGAGACTGCTGTTGATGTTGATTTAGTAATGCAGTCAGCTTCTGTGACTTTTTAATAGTCTTAACAATGTTAGTACACTCACGCTGGATGCCCTCTACAGTCTTGATCCTGTTGATGTCTGTAAAGATCAAGTGTAAAGTGTGAGCCAGACATCCATAAGGTTGAATGTGTGGATATTCCACTTGCAACAGCTCCCATGCTTTCTTCATGTTGGTGGCATTGTCAGTGCAGATGCCAAGCACTTTCATAGGTCCAACTTCCTCAACCACTTCCTTAATTTTATTTGCCATGTACTCTCCTGTATGGCTGTCTGTACCTATGACAAGAAAACCATAACAAATTATAATCATAAACTCAGACTAAAATGATTACCATTCATAATCATATGATACCTAATGCAAACATGTTTGTACCATGTTAAAATCAAATACATATGAACCCCTTTATACCACGGTCCATGGGATCCAAACTCCAGAACAGCTTAATATTCCACGGCTTATCCCACTCAACGAAAATTAACTCTATCGTCACGAAAATTACAGAATATATAGTTCTCATATACCTGAACACTGCCATCCGTAATTTTTCAACTATTTCTTTAATTAATTCATTATTTCACTCAAAAAATTTTCTATTCAATAAATGAGGTGGGGATGAGGGAGTTTTAGTCACTTCTACTTAAAAAAGTAATATGTTAAATTAATTTAACTATAAATTTTAAATGAAGCTTACTTAAATTACATTAGGTCAGTTTAGCATAGTTTCCATAATAATTATATTAAATAATAATTATATTAAATTATTACTTTTTTCACTGGGTCCACAGTGTCACCATGGCTTAACATGAATCACAGCTTAATGGTCAGTGGCTTAACGGGGTTCTACTGTATATGATTTTAAACATACCTGTTGCAATGCTGCTCCAAAATATGGGCCTGGGTACTGTTATGATGAAATTTATGATTCCCTCATTTCTGCAAAATAATACAGATAGTAATATTTGTAAATAATGATTTGTGAGTTCAGATGTAGGCTACATCTGATTAGCTACATCATGTAGCTAATCAGCCATAATTTCTGACTGATTAGCTATATCTGAACACAACTTTGAACTTGTTTTTGCAATGATATCTGTAATTCAAAATATAAGAAATAACATACACTACTCTATTAATCAGTACCATACTTTAGCTCTCTCACAATCTTACCTGATATTGCTCCAGCCATCACAGAGTATTGCCACACTTGAAGCAGATGCCACTAGTTCTTTAGCTGTTGTAGCAGTTTCTTGGTACACTCTCTCAAGAAGAGAATTTGAGATCATATCCCGGTTTGGCACTACAAATGATGGTCTCAAAGTGGCAAACACTTGTAACCATAGCTCATTCTCTATGATCCTTAATGGACATCCACTTGCATAAATAGCCCGAGCTAGGTGTACTTGAGTTTGTTCCTATAACAAAAAGAAGTCATTAGATTGTTGAATGATAATTTTTCGTATGTATAGAATTTAGCCTCACACAAAGGATACCATGTTTTTTATAGATTAGCAGACTAGGTTGCTTCACTAATACTAAGCAAAAAAGTAATTTCATTAATTAATGGTCCAATTATAATTGTGAAATGGTGGTTCATGTTAGGAATTTAAAGATATATATTCACTGGCATCACTATAATATGATAATATATAATGTACTTACAATCTCTGCATTTGACATGTAATCCATGTATTTGCTAATTTTATTCTGTTGAGGGGAAAAGGGAGATCTTGTGGATGTCCTTGATGTTGATCTGGTTTCATTTGGTGGGTTGCTCTTGCAACTATACTCACTTTGATCCATGTCAATAATATCTTCAGAATAGTTGTTTGTAGCTGTCTGATGCTGTGATTTTAGTTTTAAATATCTAAACTTTATTTTGTCATCACATTTATTACAATTAGCAATATGTTTGGCCATTCTTGTGCCATTTTTTACTAGTTCCATGCAACAAAAATTGCATTTAACTTTTGCCACTTTTGCATCACTTTTAACATCCTTAAATAGGCATGCAACTGGAGTCTTCTTTCTTCCTGGCATTTTATCAGTTTATCACTAATCTAAATAATTACTGGTATATAAGATATAAACCTGAAAAAAAACATACAAATTAACAATATAATTTAAAAAATCGAAATAAAATAGGTTAGGTTGGTAAGTAATGGTAAAAGCTGTATCTCGAAAAAGTCTCCAGTCAATAAATGGGGATGGGGGCGTTTTAGTCAGCTGTATAATAACCTAAATAAGTATAAGTGTTAAATTAATGCAAATTAAACTTTTAGACGAAACTTAGTTAGGCTAGGTTAGGTCAGTTTAGCTTAGTTTTTATAATAAATATATTTTATATATGTTTAAGGAAAAAGCCGTCGCTAGTGGGGGCTGGAGACTTTTCCCGTCAGACGGCTTATTCCCCCGAACACCGTTAGGTTAAGTTTAAAAATAGGTTAGGTTTAAATTTTTTACAATCTCCCCATTTATTTGGTAAGATTTCTCGTTATTTAATTTCGATATTGTTACACGACAGAATTAGCTAATTAAAAAAAAAAAGTTTTTTTTGTTGGTGTTTTTTTAAAAAAAAACTTCCTTGTTTTTTTTGGGTTGCAACACTAGTCGTGACTGAATATAAAAGCTCGGACCAGATGTGATATATATATATATATATAGTAGTATATACTAGTATATATACACAACAGAATTAGCTAATATAAAAAAAACATGTTTTTTTTGGGTTGCAACACTAGTCCCTGCACATGTTAACGTGGCTGGAAATGAGGCTGCCGATCGAGCTGCCCGTTCCGCTTGCCGACTACAGGTTTCATCCGTCTCTCTCCCCTTCTCCGATTATATCCCTGGCTTCCGTAGGTTTTTGCGCTCCCTGTGGCAGAGTCGCTGGGACGGTGCTACAAATAACAAACTCTGCAAGATTAAACCCAAATTGGGATGTTGGGCCTCTTCCTTCCATCGGTCGCGCCATAAGGAGGTGGCTCTGGCCCGCCTCCGTAACATTGTTTGGGTTTCTTAGAAAAGGAATGACATGCTGGGATAGAATAATATCACGAAAATACTGTCCATCCCAACTCTGACCATTTGGCTTCAGCACCCACATGAGCTTCTTTGCAGTGAACAAAACAAACACACCAACACAGTCTGGACTTTTTAATAATTCGCGATAATGTTCATTGTCATCGATTTCATCTGGTGTTGTGGCCCACACACGATCATTTTGGTAGTTAGGCCGACGTGTTACGTAAACAAAAAATTCATCGGAGACAGCTAAATGCATGAAATCATCCACATCCCAATCTTCAAGATAATGGGCAAACCACATTCTGTCATCGATGTTAAGTTGAGTTTTTCTTGGCTTTGGAAGTTCATGCCAAGGCTTTAAACCTTGCCTATGACGGTACAGTCGAATGATCTCGCCACTAACGACCTTTCCTCTCAGCACTTCGATCGCTCTACAGTACAGGGTGTCCCGTAAGTCTGGACCCATAGGGATTTATAATATATTTTTTTATTATGTTATTATTATTATTTTATTATTATTATTTTTTTATTATTTTTATTATGATTTTTATTTGTGGGGCCACTTGAAAGCCAAAGTGTACGAGGTCAAACTTCAGAACATTTTCCACCTTAAAGCACGCATTGTGGAGGCGTGTCAAGAAATTTCTGCGACTGTGATTCAGAAAGTGCTGTCGCAGTGGAGATTGCGTCTTCAACTATGTGTGCGACACAACGGCGGACACTTTGAACAGATTATGTAATAAATTTTTGGACTATTTTGTAATTTTATTATTTTTCCCTATGGGTCCAGACTTACGGGACACCCTGTAGAAAGTTTAGCACAGCTGTTTTTCCGCTTTCGCGTACCGCTTTCAATGATGTCCTTTGTTTCCTGAGAGAGTGGCAAATTTGGGCGCCCAGATTTGGTTGTATCCATTTCACATTCATCCAAAGTTTTATTCCAATTTCTTTTGACGAAGTCCTCACCTCTTCGCAACTTTTTTGGCAACCCATGAACGTGTTATAAAGGTGGCTCCAGCATCACGAGCTTCCCGAAATGTTATTGCTCGTATGCGATCTATCACATGTTGCCTCTCCGAATCACCAATTAATTGAGAAGCCATTATATTATCACTTTATCAGCTAGAGTAATTTTAATACCTGCAATAAATAAATGAATTTTATATATTTTTATAATCATTAAAAACTATTTCGATATAAGTAAACGTGTAAGCTGCAAATGGGGGGGGGGGGGGGGGGGGGCTAAGGTTTTTTGGAAACCCTTATATCAGGTCATCCCATAAGTAATGTCGTTTTTTACGATGGATTAAGTTTAAACTAGTCCTACTCGGTTTAAGCATAAATTTTCCGAAGGCTATATCTAAGAGATCATCTATCGTGTTTCGCTACATACTTTACAGACCTTGACCAGTGAAGACGTGTGTTTTGCTTTATGTGAAACCCCCTCATAAACATTCCGGTATCAGAAGAGCATATCAGGCATATAATGCTTTAAGAGTTCAAAAAAGGGAATAGTGCTACTGAAGCAACGCGAAACATTCAGGACGTTTATGGCAACGATATTCTGCATGTGAGGAAATGTCAAAGATGGTTTCAAAAGTTTAGGAATGGTGACTGCTGTTTGACAGATGCTGTACGCTCTGGACGCCTTGCTGAGTTTGATGATGACCTGCTGTTAGCCGTACTTGAAGAAGACTGTTCAACAACTGTCGGAGAATTGGCCCAGAAACTCAATTCATCCCCGTCCACCATCCATCGACATTTGCAACAACTCGGGAAAGTGCCTAAGTTAGGAAAATGGGTGCCACATGAATTTTCGGTCGACAATCTGAGGGTGTGGGTAAACATTAGCACAGCTCTTCATTCCCGTAAACTCCAAGATCCGTTTTTGCACCGTTTAGTGACTGGTGATGAAAAGTGGATACTGTACCAGAATGTTAAGCGCCGTCGACAGTGGGTTTGTGCCGGAGAACCAGCGACACCACAGCCAAAACCAAATCTTCATCCTCGGAAGGTGTTGCCTAGTGTTTGGTGGGATAAAAGTGGTGTAATATACTTTGAAACCTTACCACACAACCAAACAATCACCGCTCAAGTCTACTGTCAACAACTGGATCGATTGAACACTGCACTAAAAGAAAAGAGACTTTCTTTGGTTAATCGGAAAGGAATCGTGTTCCACCACGACAACGCACGTCCTCATACCGCTCGGATCACTTCTGCAAAAATTGAGGAGCTTGGGTGGGAAAAACTTCCACATCCTCCATATTCTCCAGACCTTGTGCCTTCAGATTATCATCTCTTCAGAAGTCTGCAAAACTATCTTGACGAGAAACAGTATACTTCTTTAGATGACTTGCACACCAGTCTTTGTACTTATTTTTCTTAAAATGCTGTATTTTTCTTAAAAACCTTATTATTTCTCTTAAAATGCTGTAATTGATTTATTTCCTTCAATAAAAGCGAATAAACTAAAAAGGGTGTTATTTTTGCCGCACCCGTTATATATAAATTTTTTTAATTTTTTTTAATTGGGGTTGTTTAACCTCCTTTGCAACATCTAAGGTCATATGACGGAGGGGACCTACAGCTTTACGTGGGATCCGAACCACGGTCGCTACATAATCTGGGCGCAGAGGACGGTCTCCCATCCAACTACTACCCAGACACAATGTCGTTTAACTTCGCTGATCTCCGGGAAGCGGTATTCCGACATCGGCCACGACGTAGCTATATATATATATATATATATATATATATATATATATATATATATATGTATATATATATATATATATATTATATATATATATATGGGATGAATTTCACAATAAAACACGTGAAATGAATAAATGCTGCAAACCCACAAGGAAAAAGAAAAACGATTCCAAGGCCTTTTGTGTATTCAAAGCTACACCTCGTCATTCCCTGACGAGGTGTAGCTTTGAATACACGAAAGGCCTTGGAATCGTTTTTCTTTTTCCTTGTGGATTGCAGCATATATATATATATATATATTAGGGTGTTTCACTCGTACAGAGGAAAATATCAAAGGTCAATATTTTTCTCCGCTTTGCTTGTGCTTTTATTCCATTTCATGTAAGGAAGATTTGCACCAATTTTGAAAAAGATTGTGATATTTAGGGGTTGCACACATTTGAACCTTTTATAATAAATTCAGTGTTACGAAAAAATTCTCCCTTGGAACCGCGGAAAATGAAAAACTCTAATAATAAAATTGTAAAATTCAAATCAATACACTTTACACAGTACAATACAATTTAATAATACAAATTTTTTTTCAGTGTTACGAAAGAATTCTCCCTTGGAAGCACAGAAAATAAAAAACTAGTATTAAAGTCAGAAAATCCGAATCAATTTTGGAATTGGTACAAGGACGTTCCCGCCTTGGTTCTTTTCGGCACCTCCTTTCGATGATCAACAATCCGCAACAAGAATTGGTTTTGCTTCTCGTCCTTGACTGATTCATTGAATTGCTTGATTAATGCAATTCCCATCTCCGCACGACTTTCAGCGCGTTGACCGACTCTCGAAAGCCGTCATTTTTGGTGTACTCTACGTTGTCGAAGAATGTCTTCGTCCTTTGAGTGGCGCAGGTTTGTTCAAGGCCTGGAACATCTTTTCTTTCTCATTTGGCGATATCCGTTCATCAAGGAAAGCCAAGCCGACTAGAGTCTCCGAGAGATACCATAGATGCCTTTTGGCAACTCTCAAGGCAGCCTCGCCCAGGTCTTTGTTCGGATATGAAATCATCAATTGAATCATGTCTAGGTCATTTTTCGGGGCCCACCTACTGACCACTGCCTCGTGCCAGAACCGGACATAAATGAAGCACGTAAAAAGGGCCACGTCGTGCAATCCCTTCACCTCTCGGTCGGTGAGTTCCAGTTGCTCCCGGAACAAAACCGTTTTCAGCACATAGATAGCTTTTGCCATCCACCTGGCTTAATGGTGGGCTCCTGGAGTCCTGAAGGAGAACTCGGCTCCACCCCAGCCTCCAAGGAAAAGGAGCGACAGCTTGAGGAGTTCCTCATAATCTTCTCTCGGGTGACATGAACTTTCAATGACTCCACGAAGATAACTCACCATCCTGATTGGTTCATCTTCCAAGTACCTAGTGGCTGGCTCTTCATCGATCATTGTTTTGAAACAATTTTTGTTAATAAAGTCCCAACGCTGCTGAAATCATCGAAACAACAGGATTTCAGGACCACTTGTTGGCCCCAGGGACTTATGAAAGACCTTCAAAATGAGCTCATAAATGTGGTGACGGCAAGGCAACCACAAGACCGACCGACCAAGGAATTGTTCAGTCTTCATACATGCCCCTTGCAGAAGTCCGGTATTGGACGCCGTAGTGTCAAACGAGAGGCCAATGATGCAGTCCTGAATTCCAAATCGTTGCAGCTCCTGGATGACGGCTCGAGCCATTTGTTCACCAGTACCATCCTGGGCGACAGGCACTCCAAGATGATGCTCGAACTTCTTCCCTGTTACCATAACAGCTACTCTGTCTTCCAAGCTTCTAGAGCTTCCGCCAGTAGCTTGCTGTCCCAGTGCAGAACTAAGAGAGGTGGATCTTTGAAGATCGACTCCTCAAGTTGTTTGGCCATTTTCTCTCGATACTTGGCACGTGCTCGATGAACAGTTGATGGCGAAATAATAATTAATCTACGATACATCTTGTCCGAGACTTTTAGCAGTTGCAATGAAGGAAGTGTTTGCTTGTCGAATAGACAGTTCTTCTCTATCCCAAGTAGCCACGAGTGTTGGATCAAGTGTATTCTTGGAACGACGAGGTGACTTAGAGGCTAATGGAGCATCAAAATCTTCATCATCTGTTCTCGCCGTTGAGCTAGAAGATGTGCTATCCAGCTTAATTTTCTCGGAGATCTTTTCAGCTTCTTCAGCATGCTTTCGTTTTCGAAGTTCAAGTTTCTTGGCTGCTGCTTCTTTCCGTTTGACAGCCATGGTGTGTTTCCTATCCACCCCAGCCATTGAAGAACTCATTCTGTCCTCCCTCTGGGAGGACAAGAAAACCTTGTCCTCCTCCGGAACTGAACTCATGCTCATCACACCTTGACAAGCGATGTCGAAAAGGTCAGCAAGGTCTCCCTTCCATACCTGACGCTTCATAATGGCTTTGTCCGTCTGTCTTGACTTCTTCAAGTTTCGGTACTCTTTGTACAGCTTTAGTATAGCAGCTCTAATGTTCTCCTCTTGTCTTCACCGGGATATTCGCCTTCTTCCAAACTTTTTAAGCTTGATACTCGTAGACTTGATGGCAAGGGGGATTGTTTCCTTCAGCTCCAGGTGATGGTACATAAAGCAGAGGAGGACTTGCTCCCTTGATGGCAATCTTGCTCCTAAGAGCTCTTCGACTGGAGTCTTTTCAATCAGCCAGATCATCTTTCTTTCCATTTTCAACACTTTTTGCACCTGTGAAAGAAAAGAAAACATTACAATATGTTGGAAGTTGGGACGTTCTCGAGATTTGGTTACAAAGGACTAAGGTATCAGAGGTGACATAAGTGTGCAACCTCTAAATGGTGTTCAATTTGCTTCAAATTTTATACATATGCTTTACAGATCATAAGGTGTACGGGGAAGAGCAAAGTGTAGTGAAATTCACAACTTGATAAAAGTGGAACACCCTAATATATATATACAGGGCGTCCCAAAAAAATGTGTACACACTTTAACAGCTGATAGCTCAATTGATGTTTCTTTCTTTCCAAGTTAAACCCATTAGAATTAATAATGGCAGTCAGACTAAGCTTTGAACAAAGGAAATTCATTCTAAAATGCTACTGGAAGTGTGAAAACGCAGTTGAAGTGCAAAGACAGTTTAGGAGGGAGTTTCAAACAGATCCACCAACGCGACTTACCATCACTCGAATTAGAGATAAGTTTGAAGCCGATGGAACTGTTCAGAATGTCCACAAGAAGCGTTCCGGAAGACCACGGACATCGACAAGCCCCACAAAGCAAGAAAGAGTACTGGAAACGTATCACCAAAGTCCAAGAAAATCTGTGCGGCAAGCGAGTCGTGAGGTAGGAATTTCAGAATCGGTCTGTCCAACGCATTTTGAAGCGCTGTCAATGGAAAAGTTACATTCCAAGATTAGTCCATGCTATTAATGAAGATGATCCGGACCGAAGAGTGGAGTATTGCGAGTGGTACTTGGGCACGATGTGGATGTGGATTGGACGAAGGGGTTTCGTAGAATACCCTCCGCGTTCACCAGACCTCACACCACTAGACTTTTTTTATGGGGATACTTAAAAGACAAAGTCTACGCTATAAAACCTGCAACAGTCGCTGAATTGAGAGCAGCCATTGAACGAGAATGCACACAAATACCAAACGAAATGTTTCGTGATGTTTGCGATTCCATTGCTTCGCGTTATCAGCAGTGCCTGGACCAGAACGGACGTCAGTTTGAAAACAGGCGTTGACAAAACAATTAAATAATGTCTGTAGATTCTATTACATTTTGAAAATGAAATGTATTTTAATAAACACTGCCTTTATAATTATTTAAAGTGTGTATACATTTTTTTGGGACGCCCTGTATATAGTTTTTTTTTTAAATGGGGTTTAACCACCACCGCAACATCTAAGGTCATATGACGGAGGGGACCTACCGCTTTACGTGGGATCTGAACCACGGGTCGCTACATAATCCGGGCGCGGAGGACTGTCTCCCATCCAACTACTACCCAGACCCAATGTCGCTTAACTTCGCTGATCTCCGGGAAGCGGTGTTACGACATCGGCCACGACGTACATTTACATTTTTTATTGTTTAATAAGATTGTTAAACTTTAAGTAAAAACTCAAAAGAATGAAAATGTACTTGTAACGTTATTTGTGAGCTGTTTTAAGTGCAAAATCCCCCCCCCCCCCCCCCCCCCTTTTCTTATTTTCTTTTCTGGATTTTATGTAGACACGGTCCTATTAAACGATTTTACCTTATACTAATAGTAGAGCACTAATAGAGAAAATACATCTGTCGTGTATAAAATAATGGTCCCATGCTTTCTTTTCCAGGTTGTTCATTCAGAAGAAAACAGAATTAAGGGCATTGCTGCATGTGGAAAAAAATCCCTCCTAGTGTTGCCTTGACCAGTGTCAGAATAGGTTGATGACATAAATAAAGATAACACTGAGAGGCACTTTTTTTCTCATTATCCTGCTTGTTTTAAATTTCAGTTTTGGAGTGTCCAGTAAAATTCTTGTTTGGGTGCCTTTTTTTTTTTTTTTAAATAATGACACGATTATTGGCAAAATCTTAAATTTCAAAATTCGGCACTTTATATATATATATTATATATTATATATATATATATATATATATATATATATATATATATGCATTTAACTGCAATGACCACGCAGTATATAAATGAATAGAAACGACGTAAATAAGGAGCGTCTCTGCACACGGGGAAGAGAAATAACGAATAAATGAAAAATGAGGCGAACCGCCCGGGAATTGAACCCAGGGCCTTCCAATTGCCGGTTGGATGCGCTACCATTACACCACGGACCTCATCAATCATAAATCGAAATTCTCCTACATAGGGCAGAAACCAATGCCCTGAGAGGGCACCCTCGCAAATCGTGAATATGTGCATTTAACTGCAATGACCACGCAGTATATAAATGAATAGAAACGACGTAAATAAGGAGCGTCTCTGCACACGGGGAAGAGAAATAACGAATATATATATATATATTATATATTATATATATATTATATATATATAATTGGGGTTGTTTAACCTCCTTCGCAACATTTAAGGTTATATGACGGAGGGGACCTACAGCTGTACGTGGGATCCGAACCACGGGTCGCTACATAATCTGGGCGCAGAGGACGGGCTCCCATTCAACTACTACCCAAACCCAATTTCGCTGATCTCCGGGAAGCGGTGTTACGACATTGGCCACGACGTAGCCCTTATATGTGTGTGTGTGTATATATATATATATATGTGTGTGTATATATATATATGTGTGTGTGTATATATATATTATGTGTGTGTATATATATATATATTGTGTGTGTGTGTGTATATATATATATATATATATATATATCAGGGCGTCCCAAAAAAATGTATACACACTTTAAATAATTATAAAGGTAGTGTTTATTAAAATACATTTAATTTTCAAAATGTAATAGAATCTAGACATTATTTAATTGTTTTGTCAACGCCTGTTTTCAAACTGACGTCCGTTCTGGTCCAGGCACTGCTGATAACGCGAAGCAATGGAATCGCAAACATCACGAAACATTTCGTTTGGTATTTGTGTGCATTTTCGTTCAATGGCTGCTCTCAATTCAGCGACTGTTGCAGGTTTTATAGCGTAGACTTTGTCTTTTAAGTATCCCCATAAAAAAAAGTCTAGTGGTGTGAGGTCTGGTGAACGCGGAGGGTATTCTACGAAACCCCTTCGTCCAATCCACATCCACATCGTGCCAAGTACCACTCGCAATACTCCACTCTTCGGTCCGGATCATCATCATCATCTTCATTAATAGCATGGACTAATCTTGGAATGTAACTTTTCCATTGACAGCGCTTCAAAATGCGTTGGACAGACGATTCTGAAATTCCTACCTCACGACTCGCTTGCCGCACAGATTTTCTTGGACTTTGGTGATACGTTTCCAGTACTCTTTCTTGCTTTGTGGGGCTTGTCGATGTCCGTGGTCTTCCGGAACGCTTCTTGTGGACATTCTGAACAGTTCCATCGCTTCAAACTTATCTCTAATTCGAGTGATGGTAAGTCACGTTGGTGGATCTGTTTGAAACTCCCTCCTAAACTGTCTTTGCACTTCAACTGCGTTTTCACACTTCCAGTAGCATTTTAGAATGAATTTCCTTTGTTCAAAGCTTAGTCTGACTGCCATTATTAATTCTAATGGGTTTAACTTGGAAAGAAAGAAACATCAATTGAGCTATCAGCTGTTAAAGTGTGTGTACATTTTTTTGGGACGCCCTGTATATATATATGTACTGTATATATATACAGAGCCGGATCTAGAAGTTGCGAGGCCCTAGGCAGAGCTAGAAATGGCGAGGCCCTAGGCCTATATACAGGGTGTCCCAGAATTAACTATTTCAATGAAATCGGACAAATTTTTTAAAAACACACTTTTATTTATGTTTATCATGTTTAATATGTGTTAAAAATGTATAAATTTCTAAATTTTTTTCATAATTTTATTTTCATAATTTTTTCAGTTTTTCAGTTTTATTTTCATTCTCTTTCAGAACCCTATTAATAATGAATACACAAGAACGCATCTTTGTTGTAACATCCCGTATCAAAGCCTTTTTCCATCAGTGTCGAACGCAAGATTCTATGAACTGTTGTCTTGGATATGTTGAGTCTTCGACCGGCCTCCCTAACCGAAGTTGTTGGTTCATCCTCAAACAATTGTCGTACCTGTTCGGTACTGTTACGTGCTGTCCTTGGGCGTCCTCTTCCCACCTCGTCGTGTACGGATCCAGTTCTTTTAAATTTGTTCACAAGTTCACGAATCGCTTTGTCTGTAGGACCGGTTCTGTGGAATCTTCTTGTAAATTTTTCTCTGATTTCATTACATTGCATTCCTTTGATACGGGATGTTACAACAAAGATGCGTTCTTGTGTATTCATTATTAATAGGGTTCTGAAAGAGAATGAAAATAAAATTATGAAAATAAAATTATAAAAAAAATTTAGAAATTTATACATTTTTAACACACTAAACATGATAAACAAATAAGTTTTTTTTTTTAATTTGTCCGATTTCATTGAAATAGATAGTTAATTCTGGGACACCCTGTATATGAAAATATGGACTTAATTATCGGTACTATACCAGCAATATTAGAATCCCGCATAGACAGAACTATGCCAGCACTTAAAAATTAAACCAAACCAAAATAATCACGCATGGAAATTGTATAAGAAATATAAATAAACCATGCAAATAAGTATAAATTATAATATGAATCAAGATTTGTATCGAAAATATAAGACAATGATTTCTAAGATTTATATAATATTATAGGTAATGACTTTCCATAGTATACAAACGTTTTTTCATATGTGATGTATAAGAGATGTTGACATTTCATTTTTTATAATAGTGAGCGATCGACTTAGGCTAAATATTAATGCTTTAATATTTGGTTCAGATGCTCCTTGAATATTACAGCAATGCTTTTCTACTTTTCTTCGAGCTAAACTCTTCAATTAATTGAGAATAATCTAATGAATTTGTTATATCGTTTTCTATTGATAACATGGCTAATGATTGCAATCTCGCTTGAGACATGGTGGAACGCAAATATGTTTTAATAAGTTTGAGACGCGAGAAACTTCTTTCAGCCGAAGCAACAGTAACTGGGATGGTTAATACTATTCGAAGTGCAACATAAACATTAGGATAAATCTCACTTAGTTGTTTTTGCACTATATAAACAAGGGCATTTCCGAGATCTGTTTTCTCAGGTATAAACCTGCAAAGTACTTTAAGTTCTTCATAGAGTTCTAAATCATTAATATCACTTGAACAGAACGCGCAAAACGGCTTGAGCGAGGCCCTAGGCAATCGCCTAGTTCGTCTATAGCTAAATCCGGGCCTGTGTGTGTATATATATATATATATATATAATATATATATATATTAGACTGGTCCAACCTACAAGGGTGAATTTTCAGTTATTATTTTTGATATGGGACCACTGGATATTGTGAAGAATGGTTAAAGAATTATAAATACAAATTTTTATGCAAATCGGATAATATTTAGAGGTGCCGCACGGAGGTCAAACATTTCATTTTATTCTCCAATCGGATTATTTATATTATTTTTTATATCAGTTATATCATTCATTTCAGCGTTTCCACACCACCCCTGAGGTAGCTGTTATCGGTGCGTTATTTTTAATGTGGTATCCCCTTAGGCCTAATCGATAGTCATCTAATTTTGTTTCTATTCCGTTTATTTCCTTTATCTAAATCTCTCTTTTATTGTAGATTTTTTACGTTTGTAAAACGCTTACGGTGCTGCTCTACAATTTGTATAAGATATTTTGTCCACACTTCCTATGTAGCCTCTCCTCCCCTTCTCTCGCTGAGCTTGTAGAAAAGCTCTGTCTTCTTCTGTCATTTTCTGCAGAGCATTGGCATGGGCGATTTCGAATAAATCGTCCAAACGTTCTTGAAAAGAAGTTTCTTTATCTATTTGTGTCTGTGAACGTCTAGATTTAGATTTTTGAAGTCCTCTATAATTAAAATACTCCTTTTCTATTATTTTCGTAACATCGCGATAGTCAGCAGTTGGTATATTTGCCCTCCCCCAAAATTTCAATACTTCAGCTCAAACCGCTTTAGATGCATCTTTCAACGTCTTTTTGGCATGTAGATGATGAAAAATAAGCCGCAGAACGTCACCATAGGATGGTGGCTTCCTTCCACATAGTCTCAATTGTTTGTCCAATAAGCCACATTTCTGTTGATTTTCTAGTAGCTACTGAACTTGCCATATTTAATGAAAATGTCACTGTAAAGTGAAAAACTGTTTAAAAACGCCACTGGTATAGTTCAAATTACCTTGGTATTCAAGTTACCCGTAACACAGACGCACAACCTCTCTGAACGGTGTTGAATACAATACTGACTCAGAGTCTAAAATCTAAATAAGTGATGAACCGGGCAATTTACAGTTAGTTTGTTTACATCTGATTTGTGCATGATGCCATTTGACACTCCTACACTATGATGCTATCATCTCGACAACACAAGTAACATACATACAGAAGATAACTACTACACAATCCATATATTACTAATTTTTTTTATTTCTGATATTTTTGACAGTGGTGCGGCACCCCTAAATTAACTTTTTCTGGTGTATGGAAATTATTTAAATTATTTTTCTGTACCCTCTCATAATCTATGGTAAAATTGCCTTAAGTCAGTGGTTCCCAACCTTTTTTGCGCCATGCCCCACCTCGACACCTCAAAAAATTTGATGCCCCCCATTAATATAAAAACAAATTTGGTGTTGAAAAGGTATTATTTAAAATTTACAATAATATGAGTACATTTAATGAGTTACCGTACATTCAATATGAGTAAATAAACTTGAGGTTGAAGCTAACTAAATTACTACCTTAAATAAAATTTCTCAGTTGAAAAGTTATAATTTTAAATTTCAATAATGCGAGTTACATTCAATGCGAGTTACATTCAATGCGAGTTACATTCAATGCGAGTTACATTCAATGCGAGTTACATTCAATGCGAGTTACATTCAATGCGAGTTACATTCAATGCGAGTTACATTCAATGCGAGTTACATTCAATGCGAGTTACATTCAATGCGAGTTACATTCAATGCGAGTTACATTCAATGCGAGTTACATTCAATGCGAGTTACATAACTTGAGATTGAAGCTAACTATATTATTTCCTTGAAATAAAACTTCTCAGTTGAAAAGTTGCATTTTTAATTTCACAAAAAAGTAATTTAATCAATAATACCACTTTAAATTCACAATATTACGTAAAAATACAGCAAATTCAAAGTTTGATAATCTCAAGTTAGTGAGATCCTTGAGCTTGATGTTTACTACAAATGGTTTTGATTTCGGGCACTAACTTAGTTAGCTTCAGTCTTAAGTCTCCTCGTTTTGTGATACCCAGTCGGTTTTTTTTTTCTGTAGCGAGTCACTTACAGCACTAAAACCACATTCCACCAAATATGAAGATGGGAATGGTACGTAACAGTAGCTCTCTCGCCAAACGAGTTGAATTTGGGTATTTAGTCTTGGTTTTCAAATTGCCCCCCAAAATATTCAAATTGCGCCCCACGTTGGGAATCACTGCCTTAAGTGATGTTATTTATGTATCAGTGTTACCACCTTATAAAGGAACTAACTTCATTCATTGTAGAGTGTAGACAGTAATTAAATACAAATTGTGATTAAATTACTTTTTTCGCCTCCTTCAATTGTATTTGAAGACGTTTCACAGTAGTTTTACATTGTTGGAAGTGAAAATGAAATGGAATTTTAACTAATTTTTTCACATATCAGTTAAGCCATATTAATTGGGATTAAAGGGCTGTTTAAATCATGAAATACACACAAACGAGTTTTATGGAACATTAAAAACTTTGATCTCTGCAAGTGCTCAAGGTGATCATTTAATAGTACTCAGAAGTGGGTTTTATTAATCGCTTTTGACAAACCCCTAATTTGCTTGTAATACATTGTACCATTGTTTTGTCTTCAACTAAAATTTCTGGATAGGAATGGGAAACTTTAGTTATTTTATTAGTTTTCTTGTACCTCATTGGAATTGGACACTGTTTCTCTGTATTAATATTGAAATAATAAGGGAATGACTTTTCGGCGGTTTATTCAATTTCCACCCGAAAGTGTATAAAGTGTCGGTGCAAGGAAGTGCAATATAGTTTACACAAATTATCACAAGTTTAAAGTATATATTTAATCGAAATACAGTAGGCATTTGAGAAAAGTTTGGAACAAGGGAGGAAGGTCATAAAACCCGAACCCTCGTGACCAACACAAAGTGGGGAAAAAAAAAAAGTTTTGAGCTACGACGGTAATAACACGACTATGCGTTCAATTTTATCGCCTAATTTGCAACTTGTGTAATTTAGAAACAATGAAAATGCGGCAATCAGGTGTGACTTATGTAAAAAACTCCACAACTTTATCTGTATGAATTGGGATGATAGGAAAATATCTCGTGTCGAACGCCAAATAAATCACGGGGATCAAGTTTGTGTGACGCATGTGCCGAGATGGTAAACTCATTTGCGGTATTTAAAGAAATGGAGAATATGAATAAGAAAGCGATAGAAAAGGAGAGAATAATGGGGCGAAAAGAGGACCGAGATGTCCCAAAGCAAAACGGTGTGGATGAGAGACGAATATATGAAAATATAACGCCGAAAGAGGACCCTACTGTAAAAGAAAGAAAAACCAGTAAAATCTGCAGTATGATAAAACTGCCGAACGAAGATAATGCAAAAAGACAAAAACTAAAACATGGAAAATAACGGCCGACAAGAACCAGAAACATAAAATTGAATTGAATGAATAGCAGTATGGAAAAACTATACACGGTTACAACATGGTATCGTATGTGATACCTTTATTTCATAATTAAATATAAATTATTAATTAATTGAATTAAATATCTACAAAATTGCTTCGGGATTGGCGACATAACCTATTGGAAATGAAATAATTGCCATACGTACCTAGAACCCATATGTAGGCTTCGGGCCTGCATAACAACAGAAACCAAATTATGATCTCGTGTTCAAACTTTTCCATTGCCAACTCATGAGAATTACATCGAGAAACGAGTCAACGACCTTCGCCAAATCAGCAATTTATACTAAAATATGAAGATTATATTATAGCGGCTCTCGCTCGGAGCTCTTTGTTACAGCGAACGCTTTAAACAGGGAAGCTGTGCTTCGTCTTCTCTAAAGTTCTGAGTGAATTCCTTATAATATAAAACCTAATAACTATAAAAAGGATAGGCTTATTCCTTCAGGGGTTTAATTAGTGACTGCCTATATTAGTTATAAAGTGTCAACTCGCAGTGTAGGCTCCATCGTAATGGCCCTAATTAAATATAAATTATTAATTAATTGAATTAAATATCTACAAAATTGCTTCGGGATTGGCGACATAACCTATATTAGTTATAAAGTGTCAACTCGCAGTGTAGGCTCCATCGTAATGGCCCTAATTAAATATAAATTATTAATTAATTGAATTAAATATCTACAAAATTGCTTCGGGATTGGCGACATAACCTATTGGAAATGAAATAATTGCCATACGTACCTAGAACCCATATGTAGGCTTCGGGCCTGCATAACAACAGAAACCAAATTATGATCTCGTGTTCAAACTTTTCCATTGCCAACTCATGAGAATTACATCGAGAAACGAGTCAACGACCTTCGCCAAATCAGCAATTTATACTAAAATATGAAGATTATATTATAGCGGCTCTCGCTCGGAGCTCTTTGTTACAGCGAACGCTTTAAACAGGGAAGCTGTGCTTCGTCTTCTCTAAAGTTCTGAGTGAATTCCTTATAATATAAAACCTAATAACTATAAAAAGGATAGGCTTATTCCTTCAGGGGTTTAATTAGTGACTGCCTATATTAGTTATAAAGTGTCAACTCGCAGTGTAGGCTCCATCGTAATGGCCCTACATCGAAGCAAACTAAGACCCAACGAAAATAAGGTGGGACACTTTTTTTTCGTTCACATATAGGCATCTAAAATCCCGACGCTAGAGTTACCGAAAACAATTAAATATAAAGAGGTCCTTTAAAGACCTACATTGACATAAACTAACGAAAAAACAATAGGGCTTTTGTCGGTAACTCTCCACTGAAGTCTGCTGGAAATTTTCAACGGATGAGGGTATTAGGCAATCAACCCATAGCTCTATATAGTTTTTTCACAAGCAATGCTTCACCAGTGCTTCGATTGCCGAGGTCATATCGCGCCGATACTAGAATAAGGAGCGAACGCGAGGAAATGGGGGAGAGGGAGCAGCGGAAAAAAGACGGTGAGAAGAGAGAAAGTAGTAGAAATAGCATAGAGGAAAAAAATTATACCCGAGTCATATTAAATGGAGAATAAGAGGCCAGTCTGGCAGAGAAAGGAGCAAAGGTGGGCAGGACCGAGTTCCAAAAGGACCGAACTCCAGGAACTCGGGCCTTTTTAAGGACCGTGAGCGGGAAAGTCGGTCCTTTTCTCAGTGAGGAGCGACGGTCCATTTTTAAGCAATTCCGGACTGTCTTTTTTAGTGATTTTAGTGTGTTTAGTGATTATTTGAAGTTCTAAAGAAGATGGATCGTTTCCTCCAGAAGACTCGGAAAGAGACTGAGACTGAACTGAAACTTGTTTCAGCACCTGGAGGAGACGAAGAATCTACTGATGTTAGTGCTTCAACTTCAAGTCAAGCAACTGGAGCTCCTAGCGGAAGAACTGAACCCGGCAATCCCTGGCCGTACCTGGACAAATACTTTGAATACCTGGGCCCCAAGGGTGAGCAGAACCTGGAGTACAAGTGCTTGCTGTGCCTGCCTGTTCATCAAGTTTAACACGCCTATCCCATCCAGTGCCGCCGTGGAGAGGCTCTTCTCTTTGGGGAAGGACGTCCTCAAGCCGAAAAGGTCAGGGCTCAGTGACAGCCATTTTGAAATGCTAGTCTTCATGAAGGGAAACTCAAGCGTTTAACTTAATAACTTTTTTTCATCATTTATGTATTGTATTAATTATAATTTACGTTAATAAAATTAAAGATTTCCGGTGTCTTTAATTTCATTTTTCATTTTAATCAAATTTTTCACTTATATTATATATAAGGACCGAGTCGTTCCTAGGTCCTATCTTCAGAAAGGACCGTGACCGGGACCGTCGGTCCTTTTTGAGGCCCGGGTGCCCACCTTTGGAAAGGAGAAAAGTGTGTCGTTCGATGTAGGTATGGAGTCAACCAACAAAAGAGTAAGAGTGGAGGGATTGGTAGACCGGGTTGGAAGGAAACTGCCGAACGCGAAAGAGATTTTAAGTTCTCCAAGGTGCGGTGGACATCCACCCGGAAATGGCCACTTTCCGCATAAATACTGACGATAGGAGAGGACCTGAATGCGCCGGTGCTGATGCGTACACCCAGGCAACGGATAGGGTCCAGCATGCGGAGGAATAGGCCTGACAGCCATAGTCTAGCTTACTTTGGACCGAGAAGTGGTAGAGTCGCCAAAGGGTGTGGCGGTCAGCATCCTAATTGGCATGGAGAAGGAACTTTAAAAGGGTGCAGGTCTGAAAGCACGAAGCCTTCAGACACAAAGGTGGTGGAATCCAGGAGAGGCGGGAATCAAGGAGACCCAAAAATAGTTTCAGGGGCTACAGGGAGCGGTGATTCATAGAGAGGGAAGGGACGGCGGTGCAGCGGCGACGACGGCAAAAATGCATCACCACCGTTTCCGAAGGGAAAAACGAAACCCGTGATCTGTGGCCCATCTGGAGACCGAATCCAGGGCCCGCTGGAGGAGGCGTTCAAGAAAGGTGGATCGGGAGCCGGAGCAATAAATGGCAAGGGAGATGATGATCTCTGAAATCCAGAGATAGTTTACGGCAAATCCGCCACTGCCAGGTAGTGTCATATGCTTTCTCCAAATAAAAAAATACTGCATAGAGATTACTCCTCCTGCAAAGGATTAGCGGACTGGTCATCAACTGAACCAAAATGTCAGTGGTGCTACGGCCCCTGCGAAAACCGATGGAGTTACACAACTAGTTGATTTAATTAATATAGGCAATCACTATATTTAAATTCTTGAAGGTATAGGCCTATCCTTATGATTTATTAGGTTAATATTACATGTTATTCACTCAGAACCTATAGAAAGATAAAGTATATCTTCCTTGCCTAAAAGCAGTGCATAAACAGCTTGTTAGAAAATCTAGAAGAGGAAGAACCATTGTTGTCCCAAGGCGATATGATGACTAAGCTGATTGATGCAGCATTGCTTGTATATATTAAGTTAAGGTGTGTATATATATCCATCTCATAATTGTAAGGTTAGTGAAAAATTCATTTAATTTAGAGCTAGCATTTTTGGGCTCTTGTGGCATCATTGTTTGGGCACTCTGGTGGCATCATTTTGGAGCGCTGTGCGTCCTTTCTACTCGTTTGTGGAATGCCGTACTTACAGGGGGTGGTCTTATAGAGAGCTCTCTTGCAATTCAGTTTGGTTGTTTAGATACAAGATTGTTGCATCGTGCAATAGTCCAGGTTGTGTTGTTCTTGCAAGGTTGAGAAAGAAGACCATAAATAGTGCCCCTTTTGTTTTTATCTTAAATTCATGCAACTGAGGCCTAAGGTAGGCCCACATCGAGTCAGCAACCCTGAGGTAGGACCTAATAGGACCTCAAGTCCGTAAGTTTTTAATTTTAGCTTAACTTGGGCTGTAGGTTGAACTGGCCCTTTAGAACTTGGCCGTTCACGGCTCAGCTGGGATTTTGAACCCAACAAATAAATAAATAACACAGTCCTCAGTGCCGCAAGAATATAAATCGTCTCAACAATTCACTGATTTTTCAAAGTTCGTTGACTCTTCTCTCGAAGTAATTTTCATGATTCAGCAGTGGAAAATTTTGAATACGAAATAAATTTTTCTTGTCAGGTGGGCCCAGTTGGGTTCTATGTATGGCAATTATTTCCACTTCCAATAGGCTATGTCGCCAATTACTAGGCAATTTTGTAGATATTTAATTCAATGAAATAATAATTTGTATTTAATTAAGAAATAAAGGTACCACATACGATACCATGTAAGCATACATAGTTTTTCCACAGAAGTTGAGAGAAGGGAGACTACAACGCTATCCCGCTTCGTTTGTGACAGTGTCAACCCACCGAGGATGGCGCGCGTTGAAGTCTCCCAGTAGGAGGAAGGGGGAGGAAGCTGTAAAAGGAGAGCAAAGAGATCGTTTGCAGAAACTTCCTGGGACGGGGGGAGATATAATGGACATATTGAATATAATCGGTCAAGCAAAACCCGGGCTGCAACAGCCTGGAGAAGAGGAAGGAGAGTAGACGACAAGGCGGGGTCGGACAAAAACGGCCTTACCCCCACGAGGGGCTGCATCAGGGACAGGTGGGGGAGAGACGATGCGACGATGGGTCTCCTGAAGACAGAGAGACTGGGAAAAATCTTGGATAAGGAGAAGGAAGTTGTCTAATTATTATAACAGTTAGGGGTAATGTCTATAGCTTCTAAAATTAGTAAAGTTGGAAATATTAGGAGGTCGTTTGTGGAACGCTGGCACCTAAGGTAGGCCCTAAAGAAGATCTAAATCAAAGCACCTGTAAGTACCTTTATTGTCTATTTAATAACCTAATACCTAACGGGGTCGAACACCCCGACGTTATTACATTTGGTGAGAGAGGAACTCTTGCGTCGGATTATGGATGCTGCTGCTTACATACGAGAACACCCCGAAATGATTCAATGGGCAGTGGACTCTTGTTTGGAACGAGCAAGGCTGTGCATTGAAAACCGAATTAGACATTTTGAACATTTATAAGGTGTATCTCATAAAATGTTAGCAATAAATACATCGGATTAATACTCTCGTTTATTTTTTCCGTGCACCTTAAAACGTTCGTAGCTCCGCAACGGTTGGAAATAGCACCGATGTTGTATAAATATTTTTACTCTATATCATCCCTAAAAGTATGGCAGACCGGTTGTGAAACGCCCTGTATATACACTAGGACAAGGGGGTCACAAGAGAAGACCAAGAGCAAGCAAAAATGTTGATGGCTCCCACAAACAAGTTTGTGCTGACGCAGGAGATAAAATACCAGAAAAAATAACTGCCTAGATCTGGTATTCACGAATAACACGAACTTGATTGTTAATGTAAAAATAACCCCAACTATTATCTCAGACCACAACATAATCAAGATATCAACGAATATGGTGACATGAAAAGCCAGTACACATACTGAAGAAAGAAGCAAATTTGGGACTTTTCACTTAAACTCGAAGACCATAAATTGAGAAGCAATCAGATCACACATGGCCCAAATAGAGTGGAGGGCAGTTTTAGAGAATAAAACAACTGAAGAAATGCTAACAACCTTGGAAGAGAAGATGCTGAGAATTTTAGAAAAATATGCTCCGAAAGCACAGCCAAAAGGAAAGAGGAACTGGTTAGAGAAGCAAGAGAGAATAATGTTTCACAAAAGAGAGAGAGTAGCTGTGAAGTTAGCTGATTGCGAGAAAACAATGCCAGGAAAGTAATACAAGAAAAACTGCGGAGTATCGATAGAGAAATACAAACCCTGATTAAAGGCCATACAGAGAGGGAAAAGGTGGTAGAAGCAATAAAGGTAAATCCAATATACTTCTATAGTTATGAGAAAAGGAAAACAAAAACGCGGGCTACTATCGGCCCTTGAGGAAAGGAAATAATGAACTAACCAATGATCTAAAAGAAATATCTGAAACATTGAGTGCCCAGAATAAATCAGTCTTCAGTACCCCAAAAAGTGACAAAGCGGTACTTGATAGAGATGCCTTCTTTGAAGAGAAATTGCAAGGAGATTGTACAACAGATTCTGATTTTACCCCCCACGATATAGCGCGAACTATTGGACATATGAAATCACATTCAGCTCCAGGCCCGGACAAATGGAGTGCATTATTGATTAAAAACTGTAAAAATGAAATTGCCACACCGATATAGTGGGTATGGAGAAGACCCCTAGAAACTGGGGAAATACCAAGTGTCTTGAAAAGAGTAAACATTATCCCTTTGTATAAAGAAGGGGATAGATCTCAAGCAAAAAACTATAGACCGGTGTCATTGACGTCCCACTTACCAAAGTATTTGAAAGAATAGTTAGAGAAAGTCTGTGGATTCTTTGACACATTGGAAAGACAACGAAAATCAGCACGAATTCCGATCAGGAAGATCATGCCTATCACAATTTATAGAGCACTCTAACAATAGCCTAGACGCACTGGAAGGCAATGAAAACTATGATGTCAAATACACGGATTTTGCTAAAACTTTCGACAAATCAAAAGTACGCAGCTCAGTACCACAAGGAACAGTATTGGCCCCGCTCCTTTCCATTATCATGCTAACAGACATAGACAGTGAAGTAAACAGCAACAGTATTATGGAAAAACTATACATGCCTGCCATACACTTTACATTACAGTTCACAACAAAGCCTAATTCAAACCCAGGCTTATACATGCCTACAGTATGGTATTGTATATAGTACCTTTATTTCATAATTAAATTGCAAATTGTTCTCCAAGTATTCTTGCTTTAATAATAAAAACCACCTAAACTTATTTCAAGAGAACTTAACACTGTTACTGAAGAGGAATTGCTTGAAATTTACAAAATGTCACAACCCACAATGAAGTAAGGAAATTTTGGACTGAGAGAGTGGGTTTCTAATTCTCCTAAATTAAATTAACAGGTAACAAAAGACAACAAAGGGAACATTGAACCTAACAATTACACAAAAACACTTGGAATTTTTTGGTTTTTAAAATAGAATTCCGAACACAATGACACTCTTTGCACAAAGAGTTATAATTTACTGTAAATCCAAATGCCAGTACAAAAAGACAAGTCCTTTCAGAATCATCCAAAATTTTTGACCCCATTGGACTATATTTACCAGTCAGAAGAAGATCCAAAATCCTTTTGCAGGATTTATGGAAAAAGAAAATTGATTGGGATGAACCACTTTTGGTGGGAGACCAACTCCATTGGAAAAAATTGGCCACAGACTAAAACAAAGTTCAAAACATCTACGTACCAAGATGTGCTGGCTACAGATTGAAACCCCAAACACTACACATTTTTACAGATGCCAGTGCACAAGCTTATGGGTGTTGTGCCTATTTAACAAGTGAAAATGAAAGTAACTTGGTTTATTCAAAGGCAAAAGTGGCACCCTTAAGCCAAAAGAAAACTGTACCACAGCTTGAATTAATTACTGGCTGTCTCACTGGGAGTCTATAAAGAAGTTGACATAACAGACATTTACTTGTGGACAGACAGTCAAATTTGTCTAACATGGGTGACCAACACAGATACAACTTCTTGCAAAACATATTTCTGAAGAACAGACTAACAGAAATCAAAACCGCAAACACATCCCTTGGTATCAGATTTATGTATATACAAACAAAACACAATCCTGCAGACTTTGACAAGAGCGCTCTCTTACAAACTGTTGAACGCAAACAAAGTTTGGTATGAAGGGCCTAAATGGCTAACATGCGAGGATCTTTGGCCAGCCGAAGTAATTAACCTAACACTCGACTCTACAACAAATGAAAAGATCACTGAGGACAAACCTATTTTTGACTATAAACATTATTCAGACCTCAACAAACTCTTGAGAATTACAATCTATTGTTGAAACATCTTAAACACTGTCCTCAGAAGGCTTTTTCTAACTTAACAGAAACTGCAACAAAATACTGGCTCAAACACATACAAGCTTCAGAATTCGACAAGGAGCTGCAGTATCTTAGGCCCAGTAAAACATTAAACAAAGGCATTCCTTCACTTGTCATGGATTTAAATCTGTATCTAGATACAGAGGGTCTAATAAGGTGTAAAGGAAGACTCAACAATTCAACTTTGACTTACAACTCAAAGCACCCAATTCTTCTTCCAAGGAGGAATCACTTCACAAATCTCATCATCAGGGATACCCACAACAAAATACACCACATGAGGGTCCCACAAACTCTGACAAAGATGAGAAAAGCTTACTAGCTACCAAAGGGTAGAACTGAAACAAAGAAACTTTTAGACACATGCATTCCTTGCAAATGTATTTATTCACGACCCTTTAAAACCCCAAGCCCTCCAGACCTGCCTGTGGAACGAGTAACATTTACTCGGTCCTTTGAAACCACAGGTATTGACTACACTGGAGTGGTGAATGTGGGTTTTGGAGACAAAATGGACTCAAAGGAATATAAGGGGTACATTGTGCTCTTCACATGTGCTGCAACACGTGCCATATGTCTAAACACAGTAGAAGATCTGACAGCAGAGGCTTTTTTTGCTGCTTTCAGACGATTTTGTGCACACAATTCTGTGCCCAAAGCTATATGGTCAGACAATCGTGTTGTTAGAAAATCTAGAAGAGGAAGAACCATTGTTGTCCCAAGGCGATATGATGACTAAGCTGATTGATGCAGCATTGCTTGTATATATTAAGTTAAGGTGTATATATATCCATCTCATAATTGTAAAGTTAGTGAAAAATTCACTTAATTTAGAGCTAGCGTTTTTGGGCTCTTGTGGCATCATTGTTTGGGCACTCTTGTGGCATCATTTTTTGGGGCGCTGCGCGTCTTTTCTACTCGTTTGTGGAATGCCGTACTTACAGGGTGTGGTCTTATAGAGAGCTCTCTTGCAATTCAGTTTGGTTGTTTAGATACAAGATTGTTGCATCGTGCAATAGTGCAGGTTGTGTTGTTGTTGCAAGGTTTAGAAAGAAGACCATAAATAGTGCCCCTTTTGTTTTTATCTTAAATTCATGCAACTGAGTCCTAAGGTAGGCCCACATCGAGTCAGCAACCCTGAGGTAGGACCTAATAGAACCTCCAAGTCCGTAAGTTTTTAATTTTAGCTTAACTTGGGCTGTAGGTTGAACTGGCCCTTCAGAGCTTGGCCGTTCACGGCTCAGCTGGGATTTTGAAAAAAAAAAATAATAAATAAATAACATGGTCCTTCAGAACCGGATTCTACCCCAAGACTGAGTCAGTGACTATTTTTCGGCAAAGTTCTGATTGTGCAAATTGTAGCCCAAGTTAGGCCTAGACGGGTTGAGCATAATTGAGTTAAGGTCCCAGGGTAGAAAGTTTGGTCGCCCAATTGCGAAACTTGGCCACTCGTCTGTCGTTGTTTTTGGCCTACAGTTTTACCGGTTTGGTTAATTTTGGTTTATTATTCGTAGGCGAAGGTTGTAGACTTCGGTGCGCCAGTTACTTGGGTGGAAAATTTGGTATTCCATACTGGTTGTTGGTCAGTACCCCACCCAGCAATTCATTTATTTGAAAAAAGCAAAATTTGCGTTTGATCAGTTTGGTTAAGTATTTTTGCCAATTCAGCTTATTTGGTATTGAGCCCAACTGTTGTTTGCATTGAAGATGAGTGCAGCTGAATTGAACAAGTTTAAAAAAAGGAGAAGCACCTACAAAGGTCATTGCCACTATAGATTCTGCCATAGAGCAAGAGGATTTAAGCTTAATGACTGCGCAGCTTTCCATTTTAGAAACTAAAAAGGTTGCTTTAAGTGAAGTAAATGTTAAAATTGAGGCTCTTATAGAAGAGGATGAAATAGAAAATAACATAATTTACTTTGAAGAGATTATTGATGATATAATTAAAGTATGCCACCGAGCAAAAGAGTTTAGCAGCTAAGTACAGTTAGAGACCAGGTCTAATAATGAAACACAACACTCGACAAATGGTGTTTGTGAAGTTAAGGTTAACAGATCTGCAGTTCAATTACCGAGGCTTGTACTCAAAACATTTTCTGGGAGTATTCAGGAATGGCAAGGATGGGCAGACAGTTTTCAATCAGCAGTTCATTCTAGTCAAGTGTTAAGTGCGGTGGAGAAGTTTAATTATTTGCAGTCCCTCTTGGAAGGGGAGGCAGCAAAGACAATAGCAGGATTAGCATTAACAGAGGCTAATTATAATGTGGCTGTTAATAATCCCAATAGTGTCAAGGAGTTACGGCAGTTATATGATGAATTTGAAGTTAGAACTAGGTCCCTGGACAACTTGGGTGTAGGAATGGAAAGGTATGGTATAATGTTGGTCACTATACTGGAGTCTAAATTGCCTAGCTCAATTTTGCTTGAATTAAGTAGGGGACACTCTACAGAACATGTGTACATCCCCCTTCAGCAGATGTTAAGTCTTTTAGGCACAGAATTAGCAAGATGAGAGGGAATTGAGTTTGCACAGTGGGATGTTAAACAAGGGGACAAAGGCAGGCACAGCACCAAAGTTTCTACAAAAAGGAATAGCCCAGGTACAGTGTCAGCTCTACATGCATCCTCTGAGAATAAATTAAAGGGAATCAAGGAATGCATATTTTGCGAAGGCAACCACAAGTCATATAAATGTGAGGTGGCTGAGGCTTTACCTTTTGAGGAGAGAAAGGACAGGGTAAGTAAGTCCACAGCATGTTTTAAATGTTTTTTGAAAGGTCACAGAGCAAGGTTTTGTAAGTTTAAAATTTTGTGCAAAAAATGTCATGGCAGGCATCAGCCATTCTTGTGTGAAAACACTCCTAGTATGCCTACCCCAGAAGTAGAGACATCAGTGGCACATGCCACTGCTATGAAAGGGAGTAAAAGTAAAGGGGGATTATTGCAAACAACTGCAGCCTTATTAATTGGGAATGGTGGAGAAGCTACTGTAAGAGTGTTGTTTGATAGTGGTAGCCAGTGTAGCTTTATTAAGACCAGAATTTCCAGAAAATTGAAGTTTAAAGAACTTAAGAGGGAAAATTTAAGAATTTCTGGGTTTGGGGATTCCGTTCAAAACCGAACCAAATTTAAGAAGGTAGAAGTTCTGGTTAAGGGGTTGTTACCTCAAAGTCCCATTATCAAGGTCCAAGCTGTAGAGATTGAGGAACTTTGTGCTCCAGTCACTACTTGTTTAGATATGGCATGTGTCCAAGAATTGCAAGTTAAAGGAATTAATTTGGGCAATAATAAGTTTGAAGGAACAGAAGATATTAGTCTTTTAATTGGAGCTGACTATTATTGGGACTTCATCACTGGTAATATTGTCCGCACATCTCGAGGCCCGGTAGCTATTGAAAGGAAGCTAGGCTGGATGCTACATGGTAGCTATTGCAATGAAATGGAAGTTAAGGCTCTTTTTGTTAAGATTGAGGAGAACAGCCATGGTTTGGAAAGGCATTTGAAAGCGTTTTGGGAACTTGAATCCATTGGCATAAAGGACAAACAGGCAAGTACAGTGAACAATGATGTTTTAGAGCAATTTGAAAAAGGGATTGGGTTTAGAGATGGTTGCTATGAAGTTGGCCTCCCTTGGAAGGATTCTTGCAAACCCAGTTCAAACCTTTCAGCTAGATAATCGGAGGTTGGAGACTTCATTGTACCGGCTAAGAAAAAATGAGGAGTTGTTAATTGAATACAATGAGGCCATCCTAAGCTATGTAAGGGAGGGCTATGCTGAAAGGGTGCAAGGTGAGCTGGTGAGCCAGGAGGCACATTATCTGCCACACCATGCAGTGGTACGGCGAGACAAAACTACCACCAAACTGAGGGTAGTTTTTGATGGCTCAGCCAAGGACAAAGGTGGTGTGTCCTTGAATGACTGTTTGGATGCTGGGCCAACTTTAAATGCAGATTTATTTTCTTTATTACTGAGATTCAGGTTTGGTAGAATAGCATTGACTGCAGATGTGAAGCAAGCCTTTTTGCGGATAAAGTTAAAACCAGAGGACAGAGATGCAGTAAGGTATCTGTGGGTGGATACGAAAGACTTGTTGGAAAATGAACCTAAGGTTCAAGGATATAGAATGAAGTCAGTGTTGTTTGGCCTCAGCTCTATTCCATTTCTGTTGGCAGCTACTATGCAGTACCATTTTAAGAAATATTCTGAAGTCTATCCTAACACTATTGAACACAAGGAAAGATTTTTATGTTGATGATTTGCTGTATTCCGTGGATAATACAGAAATGGCTAAACAGATATTCATGGAGGCTAGAGCTATAATGAGGGAGGCTGGCATGGAGCTTAGAAAATGGCAGACCAATCGTTCTCAATTACAACAGTTTATGAGTCAGTCCTGTGTAGTACCTGATGCAGCAGAAAGTATTGAGGATTCTGGTATTAAGGAGTTGTGGGCAATAGACGCAAAAGTGCTAGGCATTGTTTGGCAGCAAGGAGAGGATTTGTTTACCTTCAATGGGAAATCTTTAGTAGAGCTGGCTGAGAATGAGACAAGGTGGACAAAACGTACAGCTCTTAGTTTGGCTTCAAAGGTCTTTGATCCTCTTGGATTCCTGGCTCCATTTGTGATAAAGTAAAAAATTTGGTTTCAGAACCTCTGGGAAATTGGACTTGGTTGGGACCAAAAGTTACCTGATCATATGGTGGTAAGGTGGAAATATTGGTTCAAAGAATTGGCACAGCTTGGAGACATTGAAATCCCAAGATGGTACTTTGGAGAGTTGAACAATAGTCCAGACAATTTGGAGCTGCACATCTTTTGTGATGCAAGTGAGGAAGCCTATGCAACTTGTATTTATATAAGAGGCACATTGCAAGAGGAAGTAAGTTGCAGGTTGGTTGCTGCAAAGAGCAGAGTAGCACCTTTGAAAAGGCTTTCTGTTCCAAGGTTGGAATTGATGGGTGCAGTTATTGCTAGTCGGCTTGCAGTTAAAGTGCAAAAGTCTTTGGCCCTCTATGAAATTCCAAGCTATTATTGGACAGACTCCACTATAGTTTGGCACTGGTTAAAAAGCCAGGCAAGGAAATGGAAACCATTTGTTGCCAATAGGGTGGAGGAAATTCAAGCGCACACAGATCCCAAGCAATGGAAGCATTGTCCAGGCACCCAAAACCCCGCTGATTTACCGACACGAGGAATTTCGGTGAAAGATCTTGCACAGTCAAGTTTGCGGTGGAATGGGCCAGAGTGGCTAAAACTTGGAAGTGAAAACTGGCCTTCTAATCAGCCTATTGTTGGAGAATGCCAGGCTGAAGAAGCATGGGTGAGTGAGGTGAGAAAATGCACTGTGAACAGTTGTCAAGTTATGCAGCAGGACCCCATATTGAGGCTTGAGGACATTAGCAGTTTGAAAAGGTTGTTAAGAGTGACAGCATGGGTATATAGATTTACCAACAATATTAAGGGAGAAACAAGAAGGGAAGGAATTCTGAACAGTAAGGAGATTCAGCAAGCCAGGAAATACTGGGTGGTATATGTGCAGAAGGAAAAATTTGGTGAAGAGAGGGAATTGCTCATAAGCCGTCCATTACAGGTTCTACCAACACATTCTGCTCAAGGGTTTGGATGTGTTTTTGGATCAGGATTTATTCAGAGTAGGAGGTAGACTACAGTTTTCTGGGCTTCCAGAGGAGAAAAGACATCCAATTTTGCTACCTTCTGGGGGGCATTTTGTGGACCTTTTGATCCTGGATACTCATCATAAGTTGTTACATGCTGGAGTTAGAGAAGTGATAATAGAGATCAGACAACAGTTTTGGATTCCCAAAATTAGACAAGTAGTAAAAAAGGTTTTGCATAAATGTGTGGTTTGCAAGCGTTGGAGTGCAAAGCCTTATTATGAAAAGGTGGCTCCACTTCCAAGAGAAAGGTGTCTCTATACTGCCCCATTTGATGTAGTGGGAGTAGACTTCGCTGGTTCAGTCTATGTGTATGAGCAAGGGGAGTCTAACAAAGGTTATATATGTCTTTTCACATGTGCTACCACCAGAGCAATCCATTTGGAGTTGGTAAGCAACTTAAGTAGTGATGTATTTCTTTTGGCCTTTAAAAGGTTTGTAAACAAAAGGGGTTTCCCAAATAAAACCATATCGGATAATGCAAAAACCTTCAAAAAGGCTGGAAAGGAACTCCAAGAAGTTTGGTCCTTGCTAAAAGAGGAAGGATTCCAATCCTACTTTTCACACCGAGGGGTACAGTGGGAGTTTATTGTTGAGAGAGCACCATGGTGGGGAGGATTTTGGGAAACGCTAGTGAGAAATGTAAAGTGTCCATTAAAGAAACTTTTAGCTAATGCTCATTTGAGCAAAGAAGAATTCTGCACTGTTTTATGTGAAGTAGAAGCAATGGTGAACAGTAGGCCTATCACTTTTGTTTATAACAGTATGCAGGATGCAGAGCCATTGACACCAAATCATTTTCTTTGTGGTAAACGATTAACATCGAGCCCCAGTGTGCCAGAAGACTTGCAGCCTATCCAGAGCACTCAAGGAGAGTTAACCAGACGGTTCAGGTACCTTGAGAGCTACAAGATCAGTTATGGAAGAGGTGGCAGATGGAATACTTGCCAGAACTCAATTATTACCCATCAGGCAAGGTAAAGGGCTTCAATGCAAATTGTATCAAGGTGGGAGAAGTGGTAATGATTGGGGATGAAAGACCAAGGCAATGCTGGAAGCTTGGCATAATTGAAGAGTTGTTTGTTGGCAAAGACAATTTAGTTAGGTCTGCACTGGTAAAGACTTCAGGAGGAAAGTTAAAGACACCTATACAAAAACTCTATGCTTTAGAAATCAGCAAAAACACGGATAGTCAAGATGAAACATTTGAGTTACAGCCTCATGGAGAAGGCTTGGCTAACCTTGCAGAAGGTAATGACAACAATGCTTCTTCGGTGGGGAGTGTTAGAAAATCTAGAAGAGGAAGAACCATTGTTGTCCCAAGGCGATATGATGACTAAGCTGATTGATGCAGCATTGCTTGTATATATTAAGTTAAGGTGTATATATATCCATCTCATAATTGTAAGGTTAGTGAAAAATTTACTTAATTTAGAGCTAGCATTTTTGGGCTCTTGTGGCATCATTGTTTGGACATTCTTGTGGCATCATTTTTTGGGGCGCTGCGCGTCTTTTCTACTCGTTTGTGGAATGCCGTACTTACAGGGTGTGGTCTTATAGAGAGCTCTCTTGCAATTCAGTTTGGTTGTTTAGATACAAGATTGTTGCATCGTGCAATAGTGCAGGTTGTGTTGTTGTTGCAAGGTTTAGAAAGAAGACCATAAATAGTGCCCCTTTTGTTTTTATCTCAAATTCGTACAACTGAGGTCTAAGGTAGGCCCACATCGAGTCAGCAACCCTGAGGTAGGACCTAATAGGACCTCCAAGTCCGTAAGTTTTTAATTCTAGCTTAACTTGGGCTGTAGGTTGAACTGGCCCTTTAGAGCTTGGCCGTTCACGGCTCAGCTGGGATTTTGAACCCAATAAATAAATAAATAACACATGCAGCGCCGTAACAAGGGCGAGGCGAGTGAGGCACTTGCTTAGGGTGCGCAAAGCTGAGGGACGCAGAAAAACTATATAAAATATGTATCTACTATCCCAAGCACGCCATGCCATTTGGGAAAGGGTGCATTTCTATAAATTTTCAGTGCTTTTCAATACTTTATTTTCTGTTTTCTATACATATTATTCGATCAGCGTTTTTCCAAACTGAATATTGCAAGTCAGAAAACAGGATTTAATGACTGGAAAAATTTAAACCGTATTGTAGAACATGAAAATTCAACTAATCATCGTGAAAGCTTCTGTAAATGGAAATCCCGACAAAAGAGACTATTGTGTGGACAATGTATCGATGACGCACTACAGAAAGCTATTGAAACTGATAAGCAAAAATGGAGACATATTCTGAAAATAGTTCTTGATGTTGTGATGTTTTGTGTCAAAAACAATTTACCACTTAGAGGATCGTGCAGTGGTATAGGAATAGGGGGGGCGCAATTTTATGATCTTGCCTCGGGCGCAAAATTAGCTAGTTACGGGTCAAACAATGCCATATACTTCGAATCTGGTGAAAAAATTATTCATCAGATTTGTGACAGTGAAACAGTGCAGACTCATTTAATCAAACACAATATGACCTGGAAGTACATTTCTGTTAATTCACCATAGTTTGGTTTCATTTCGGAAAAAAACAGAGACTGTAAAGAATTGCCTTAAAAAGACTATTGGGACTAAACATCTGCAACTTTTTGAACTCATGACCATTCTGACAGAAATTGAAAATGTTATCAACAACAGACCATTAACTTATGTGGGAGATGGTATTAATGAGCCAGAACCTCTCACACCAAACCACCTAATTAAAGGAGAAACAATAAATATGAAAATAACAACAGAGGATCCAGATTGGGTGGTAGGACACAAAGAACTCGACACTAAATACCAACATTTGACACAAATTAAAACTCGGTTTATAACAAAATAGAGATAAGAATACTTGACGAGTCTTAGAGAAAGACATAAACAATTGACAAAACAAAATTGGAATGATTCAGTCAAAATTGGGGACATTTTGTTGATATATGACAGGACTCCAAGACAATATTGGTCAATGCGGAAAGTCTTAGAGCTCAAAACTGGTGAAGATGAAATTACCAGAGTTGCAAAACTGAAAACAGCAACTGGCGAAACCACCAGAGATATCATATTACTACATCCTTTAGAATGTGGGGCTAAGTTAGAACCATTACCCCCAAAGGATAGATCAGGATACTACTGATGAGGAATCTTTTAGTGTACCTGATGTAACTCAGACTAAACCTGACATGCCTCAAAGAGAGACTGCTTTGAAAGCTAGAAATCTCTTACAAGAAAAAATTAAGACTGGTGACTTATAAAACACACAAATAATGAGCAAAGTTAAAATACTTAATAATTTTACTTTAATTCCATTAATTTCCTATACCTAGGAGAGTCAAACTAATTGACATAATTTTAACTAAACTTGAAGTTGGGCTCTTTAACTTTTATATTTAAATAGGTCTTTAGTAATCTTTCTCTTTCTACTGACCTATTCCATGGTTTTAACTCATTTTGTATGATTTGAGAAACAGTTTATCAAAAATTTAATGTAGAACATACAAATTTTTCCTTCGGGCCCCCAGTATATGTAAAAACTATACATGCCTGTCATACACTTTGCATTACAGCTGTTTACAACAAAGCTTAATTCAAACCCAGGCTTATACAATATACATGCCTACAATATGGTATTGCATATGGTACCTTTATTTTATAATTAAATATAAATTAATTTATTATATTAAATAACTGCAAAATTGCCTCGGGATTGGCGACAAAGCCTATTGGGAATGGAAAAAATTGCCATACATAGAACCCAATATGTAAGCATTGGGCCTCCATAACAACAAGAAAAACGTATTTTTTCGTATCAAAATTTTCCATTGCTTATTCAAGAAAATTACTTGAGAGAAGAAATAATGAAAATACAAAAATTAGACGTCTGAAGACTGCAAAGTAAGCGAATTTAAGGAAAAAAAAATATACATTACTTCAGCTTCAGCCAGAGCTGCCTAGTGACAAGCATTGCTGTAGGCAAGGATGACGTGTTTAATCTTCCTACAAATTCTGAGTGAAAAACTAATAACCCAAACGGATAGGCCTTTTCCTTCGGGTATTTAAGAGAGGCACGAAAGGCAGCCGCGCGCCCTACAACCAGAAGCGAGATCCAACGAAATAATAAGGTATGGTAGTTTTCTTTTTTACCATTAGGCAGTGCTAAATACGGAAGGCAAATAAATTAAACATCAACCAAAAAATTAACCACAACTTAACAAGGTCTTTTGAAGACCTCCACAAACACAAACACAATTTTTTAACGAAAAGACGTAGGGTTTTTGCCGTCGACTCTGCACCAATATCTGGCGGAAATTTTCACCGGATCAGGTTGACAGCAATCAACCATAACCCTATATAGTTTTTTCATAAGTATAGTAACATCCTTTGCAGACGATTCAAAAATCAGCAGAAAAATCAGCGATGTAAAAGAGGGACACAAACAGAATACACAATGGTCAGAAGACAACAACATGACATTTAACACTGAGAAATTCCAGCTCTTGAAATATGGTAGAAATGAGGAACTTAGACAGCATATTATACCCCGGACAGACAGGAAATTCAGAAAAGCACGAAAGCGAACGATTTGAGGTTATAATGACCGATGATGCGAAATTCGAGACACAAAATCAGATAGCGATAAACAAAGCAAAAAGAGTCGCGGGACAGCTACTAAAAACCTTTAAAAGAAGGGACAGGGCAGTAATGATTCCCCTGTTGACACGCCTGGTCAAATGGAATGCCACACTGATCAAAAACTGCAAGAATGCAATCGCTAAGCCCCTATGTTGGACATGAGGACGATCACTAGACACGGAGAAATACCGAGCATCATGAAGAGAGCGAACATATGATTGTTCCAATAAAAATGAAGGAGATCGATCCGAGGCCAAAAACTATTGGCTAATATCGCTTACATCTCATCTCACTAAAATATTTTAAAGAATAGTTAGAGAAATAACTTTTTGGAAACTCGGAAAAAATTAAATGATAACCAACATGGATTCCGGTCAGACAGATCATGCCAATCAAAACTAATGGGACACTATAGCATTATTATTGATGCACTTGAAAGTAATGAAAACCATAATGTAATATACATAGACTTTACCAAGGCGTTCGACAAGTGTGACCATGGAATCGTGGCACACAAACTGAAATATATGGGAATAACAGGAAAAGTAGGTAAATGGATATATATATAATTTCCTTAGTGAGCAGCAGCAAGTCGTTACAGTTCAAGGAATACAGGGCCGGCCCTAGCAAATGCGAGGCCCAATTCGAGATTTTTGAAGTGGGACCCTAAAGTTAAAGTTACCTACCCATAGTGGGTGCATGCTTACTGAAAGAAAAGAACAATGATTCAACAACAAATATCATTTATTTTGGATGTGATCACAAGGAAACCTTTCTGTTTTTCATAGTGGCAAATTCAGTGGAGAGGATCGCCAGATTACTGAGCCGATCCTGCAGCATCGTCGACCGTAAATACGTTTTTATTAATTTCAACTTTGAGAAACTTCGTTCCCCAGATGCAACAGTAATTGGAATAGTTATTCGCAATGCAGTCGTGAAATTCGGGAAATCCACAGAACGATTGTTCAAAGTGATGAAGCCCACTATCTTCAGTGGATCACTTTGTATATCTTCTGGAAGAATTGATTTCAAGGCTTCCAATTCCTCAGCAAGCATGAATCCATCAATGTCGCGGTCTTCTCCATTAGTCAGTTCAAGTTCGAGATCTTTGCTGTGCTTACGTAGGTCTGTCTTGGACATCTTTGTGAACATGTACATGAAGCCAAACTTTGAGTGATGTTCTCTCAGTTGTTCGAATCGTCGTTCCAGGGAGGATATGGCAGTGTCTAAAATTGCGTTAAACACAGAAGTTTTAAATTTTTCTTCAGCATCTCCAATTGGCTAGTCTTGACCTTCATAGGAAAACATCTTCTTTCGTCTGACCTGTGTTGTCTTGAATTCTGGCTCGATTTCAAGCTGCTCTGCAATCTCTTTGGCATCTGTTACAGCACTTTGACATCCACTCTCCCGATTTGCTTTTTCAGCAATTTCGACAAGTGCATCATAGATCTCGACAGCTTGATATCGTACAGCTTTGACACTTTGCACACGGCATTCCCATCTTGTCTCACTCAAGGGCTTCACTGAGAACTCTTTCACATACTTGCAGAAGACTGACCATCGATAGGTTGAGGCTGAGAAGAAGACATACAGGCGTTGAATAACCCTGAAAAATGAGATGGCTTCAACACATGTTTTTGCCATGTCCCCAAGTAGCAAATTGTAGTTGTGGCTTGCGCATGGAATGCTCTTGAATTCATTTCCAGAAGTCGCGCTTGAACGCCTGATGAGTGTCCCTTCATGTTCGCACCATTATCGTATCCTTGTCCACGAATATCACTCATTTTCAGTCCAAGTTCGTGAAGTTCTCTCATCAATACCTCTAGTAGGTTTTCTCCTGTGGTCTCCTTCACCTCAATGAACTTGATGAAGTGTTCAAAAATTCCACTTTCAATACCTGATGATCCATCAGAGACATATCGCAAAGTAAGGGACATCTGCTCCTTGTGACTAATGTCGGGTGTGCAATCAAGGATCACAGAGAAATACTTTGCCATTTTAATTCTGTGTACAATGGTTGCTCGAACTTTGTTGCCCATGAGCGAGATGAGTTCATTCTGGATTCGTTTTCCCAGGTAATGATCATGAATTTCGTTATTGATTATTCTTCTAAGATGGGCTTGCATGACGGGATCAAATCTTGAGATAAGCTCAACCAGTCCAAGGAAGTTGCCATTATTCCGTCTGAAGATTGTATCTACTGATCCTCGGAATGCCATGTTGTGTTCAGCGAGGTAATGTACAATGGCGAGGAGGCGCTCAAACACATTTTTCCACCTAAGCTTCTCCTTATTGATTCGTTCCTGACTGAGTTGATCCACAGTGCAACTTTTGATCAAACGTTGTTCGAGTTCCATCCATTGGAGAGTCGCCTTCAGATGGCCCTGTGATCTTTCGTGCTCAGACAGTCTGGAACTAGTATTCACCCAGTCACAGAATCCTCCATACCCAAAGGCACTGTTGGAGTTTCCAAATAACTTGCAACAGAAACAAAATATCCGATTCTTAGAGATTGAATAAATCAGCCATTTCCGTATCCCAACTTCTCCATTTTCCATCCGTCTCTTGAAATGACGTTTTGAAAACTTGCGGCCATTGTCATCTCTGGGAAAGTTATAGTCTTCCGCACACTGTGGTGGGTCTTTACTCACTAGTAAATCTCTGACTTTTGTGCTGACAGTTTCCGGCCATTGACCTGGATCTTTGAGTGCATCCAGAGGCTGATTTTGCAGAATTGGAGTCTGATCCATGGGTTCTTCCCTCTGGATATCACTTTCATCTATCAAAGCTGGTGATGATGCATGTGACGGCGCAGGCACATCTTGTTCAGTTTCAGCCTGTGGATCGCGTTTCTCTAGAAATTTTTCAAATGACTCATACATACGCAGATACGCTCAAGTTCTGATTTCCGCTTCGCTTCACGCTGTCTCTTCTGGTGACTGCTGAGATATTTCCGAGCAGTATCTCGCAATCTCTTTGGAGGCATCACTGTCAGTCGATATCTGAAATATAAAAAAATATATAATTAATACGGAATACTATTGTATATGAATACTACTGCATATGAAGAGTTATTATGACAAGCCGTATTTAATTTACCACTCAAAACCAAAATATTTTTTTATACTGTACTCATATATTTGCGGGGCCCAAAGCAGCCGCTTTGCTTGCTTTGCCCAAAGGCCGGCAGTGAAGGAGTATCTTCATCAGAATCAGAAGTCCTTAGCTCAGTACCACAAGGAACATTATTAGCTCATTACTCTTCATATAATATGTGTGTGTATGCCTTGAAGGAAATGATCTGTAAATACCAAATGCTAATGTATTTTTGTGTTTCCTGGATGCCTCTAAAGCATTTGATCATGTTAATCATGACAAATTATTCATGAAACTTGTAAATCGTAATGTAACTGGTTACTTGGTCTGTATATTAATATTCTAGTATAATCAGGGACGTATCCAAGGGGGGGCGAAGGAGGTGGTCGCCCCCCCCCCTTGGACTAGAAAACATATTGTATGTAAAATATTAATTGTATGTAAATATTAAATAGGTAATCATTATAACTGCATTTGATCAAATTGCAGATTTGTTCGATTGTCCGGTTTAAAAAACATCAATTAAAAATTGTAAAAAAAAAAATCGCTAGAAGCCTGTAATTAGCTTGACTTTTAACATGTAAAATTCATCATCAAAGGTCTCATTTCGTTATAAAAAACTTATACTATTCTAATTTAAGACAAAAAACAATTTATATAGCTATTTTCATGCTGATTTTTATGACATAAATATCACCAAGTTATTTTATTAACATATAGTCATATTAATGCATAAAATGGGTCTACGGCAATATTTTAAGCGAAAAGGTAATAATACTTGCGTAGAGGAAGAAAATGCAGTTCATCTCCCCAAGGCTGCCAGGGTGGTTGGAGAAACAAATCAGCTAAATTCACCTAGCCAGCCGCTTGTAGACAATGGAAAGCCAGGTGTTTCAGGATAAGTTGATTCAGAACCAGCTAATTCAACGAAAGGTAAGCTTTTTTTATTTGAACTTATTGGGGTCCTGACAGAATCTTTTCATTTAACCCTCTAACGCCGACTGGGTCGAATACGTACCGTTTCAAATACACGCATTTAGACTTAACCCTACAAAAATGTTCGGCGTTAAAGGGTTAAATTGAAAATTTAATTTGCTATCATGGTTATTAACTGCTGATTTTGTTTCTAATGATTCCTTCTAGTGGTTGGTGATGAGAACCAATAGGATTAAAGCAGCTTTTAAATTCTGCAAATTTCCCTTCATTAAAAATTAATAAGAACTTATACCTTATTATTTATTCTAATGGCAACGACAAACAACATGGGGTATGGTAAATGTTCATGTTTGGGGGTATGAGAAACAATTTGAGTTAAGAAACTTTGATCTAAGCTAATAATTTGAATAAAATAGGTAGTTTTTATAAAGTTTTTTGAGGTTTTTCAAGTAAATTTTGTCTTAATAATTCTGGGACTATACCCATGTTAGTAATTACACCCTATTTTTAATATGTGTCGTTGACATTTGTAAGCTCATTCTCTAATCATTACGATGTAATGGTACCTGAAGATAATGACAGTTGGAAACTGCATGCTGTGACAACACCTTGGAGTCTACCAGTAGTATGGGCGCGTTTGGGGAGAGGAAGTTGGGGTGCTCTGAAATCCTGCCCCTGAAGGGGCCCTCTGAAGGCATAGCCTTCTGTATGAGGGGGGCCCCCTTACTTAAGTTCTTAGCCCATTTATGGGGTCTCACCGTCCTTAATGAAGTCCTGCCCCTGAAGGCATAGCCTTCTGTATGAGGGGGGCCCCCTTACTTAAGTTCTTAGCCCATTTATGGGGTCTCACCGTCCTTAATGAAGTCCTGCCCCTGAAGGGGCCCCCTGAAGGCATAGCCTTCTGTATGAGGGGGCCCCTTACTTAAGTTCTTAGCCCATTTATGGGGTCTCACCGTCCTTAATGAGGGGCATTTGCCCCTTGAGGGCCCCTTTCAGGGCCCCATCCTCCTTGGGGGGAGAAAAAAAAAAAAAATCGTTTTCACCTTCATTCAAAAAAATTTAAGAAAGGATTGAGCCTCGCCTTCCTCCTTCAAAAAAGTTCTTTCATGAGGCAAACAAGAACAAACACGAAAAAACATACATACATTCAAGTACTTTCCGTTCAGGCAAGTTAGAAGACAGTAGAAATGGAAACGAATGAAAAGTTTTAATAGGACTAACGAGATTGCACATTAACACCCAATTTTCAAATGTTAACAAATTGCGAACAATACATAAATGAAAATCAGAGTGATCATATTTTAAACCTAATACAAGTTCTTTGTTTAACATCTGCATTATGAAAAATAAATGAATATTTATCATTTTAATTTAAATAAATTAATTTCTCTCTTTTTAAGGGAAACTGGCTTATTTTCAAACGAGATGACTTTCAAATACAATATATACATATAGTACACTCATATTTGTTTATTTACTCTTAAATATGTAGTTTTCTGTTATTTACGCTGATATATACCATTACATTCACTTTCACATGCTATCTTCTGGTATGTGAATTAATAATTTTACTATACAGCAAATTTCGTTATAAAATTGCATATGCTAAAAAGAACATCAAGCTGCGTAACACAGCTTTGAACTGAAGCATCAATTCTGTTATCCTCCGCTAAACATCCACTTAAATATTATTACTATATTATTACATATATATATGTACACGTGTTAAGAGTATTTAAATTAAATATATTGATTTCAATTCCCTTCGTAATAAAAGCATCTGGCAACTATACCCCAATCTTGCTATATATTTCTCTCAGTAATTGTTTTCAGGTTATTTGTTAAGTTTAACTTTCTTCTAAAGACTATTAGCTGCAACTAATCTTGTATTATTATTATTATATATATATATATATATATATATATATATATATATATATATATATAACATCCAAATAAGTAGGTTCGGGTAAAAAAATTTCTTATTAGATGCAATTAAAGAAAACGGGATGTCAAATTTATGTGGGTTGTCATTTTTAAATAGATGCAGCGGGAAATAGGTATTGAAAGTTGAGAGATTTTTCATTAAGAACCTTTCTACTTGTAGTTATAGTTAGGACTATTCACATTACTTTAATTATCATTTCTCTAATTTAACGGCTGTTCACAATTCCTCATAATTCTCATAATAAACGTATTTGTTTTCACACCAGTCAGGCCACTGTTTACATCAATCACACAGAATGTTCATGCTTATTGTTTTTGTCATTAGCTGTACCAATCATGTCTTTACAGACTGAAGCCTACCGTTACACAACGTTTAAAATGTTATAATTAATGCTTTATGATATCAGATCTCGTATAAAAAGCATTATTTTCTGTACAAATGGCCACAAAAATACTTTCAATCCTAATATATGTACGTATAGTATGCAACATACGCCTTTTCACCTGTATTAAAAACGTAAAAGTATCATCATGCGATCTTAGTTTCCGCAATGACGTGAGCCCTAACATTTAATTTAAAATTATTTAACAGATCATTCGAGGGAACTGTACATCGATCTCATTAGAACTTCTGACTCATAATAACCCGCTATGCATATTTACAAGAGTCGAATTTAAATAAATAAATAAATATATATATATATATATATATATATATATATATATATATATATATATATATATATATATATATATATAAGGAGTTTGTATGTGGCATTCCAGCAGAAGGCAGGAAGTGTCTGAACCCTGTTTCTCCCATCACTGTCCTCTTCATCTGGCCTTTTACATGTCACGTCTACCCTGTAAACAGTCCAGCATACTCTCAAACACGCGCTTCTCACTATATCCCTTACTACACACGCATGCATCTTACACACTACACAGTCTTTTCAAAAAAGGTGTAATTTCAATAGTTTCGGAGATTCGCGATTGGCCCCTCCTTCCTGCCTGCATCGTATATAGTACCAAGCAAGTCTCTCCACAGTTTACAGGTTTCCTCATTGTCTAAAATTTATAAAGTTCTCTCTTATTGTTTTCCTTATTGTAACGGACATCACAACCGAATTTAAATAGTATTTAAGTATTATGTCGAGCAACATAGCTAGATAACCCCGCCACAGCCTAGTTTCTTTGCATAATCATGAAACAAGAAATATATATATATATATATATATATATATATATATATATATATATATATATATATATATATATACACGGCAAAAGTAGTTTGAAGATTTATTCCATCACACGACTGATTATAATTATACACTTTAGAGGAGTTTGCAAATTGCATATACTTAGACAAAAAGTATTAGATCTTATGATGATTTCATGTCATTATCAGCATGCTTCACTGTCCTTTCAGTCATTGTGACCGTAGAACGTACCAGAACTATGGTCTTGACAAACCACAATGTGTTAAATTTAAATATTGACTTATTGTTATTATTACATATATATGTACACGTGTTAAGAGTATTTAAATTAAATATATTGATTTAAATACATTTCGTAATAAGAGCATCTGGTAACTCTACCCCAATTTTGCTATATGAAAATGAAAATGAAAAGGTTTATTGCCAGACTATAGTCCATATGGCAAATATTATTAATACAATGACAGTTCATACACTAAGGGTAGAAATATATACAATTGATTAGAAATAATACTGCACTGTCGAAGTTAAGTGGAGCTACAGACAGACAGACGTTTTCGTACCAAGAAGTCCATAGCTTAGGCCTTAGAGGATAAATGGCAGGACTCATGGATAGCTTGGATGATCGGGTTGGTTGATTTTTTAATTCTTTGCATTAGAATGTGTTGAGCACGTCTTGTTACCTCCGGGAAGCTCGGGACATTGCGGGTAGCAAACATTTGCGAAGCTGAGCATCTCGGGGGTAATTTATGTAAGAGTCTAAAAGAACTGTTGTACAGCAAATTTAGGGTACTGCCAGAACCTTTTTTATAATTCACACAGAGCTGCAGACCGTATATATTACTGCAGAAAGTACGAAAGAGTGTGTCTTTAGCTTCACTTGTACAGAAACGAAAGCTCCTTATGGTCATATTCGCTTTAGCATACAGGCTTCGAGACTGTTTTCTTATATCCGAGTCATCACTCAAGGAGCTGGTAATAGTTTGACCCAATTACTTAAACTCTTGTACTTCCTCAATTACTTCACCATTCATTTTAAACCTTATGTGAAAAATGCTCTGTATCAATTGGTCCACAATTAACCCACCCCTTATATCCACAGTCTAACTATAGAGTAGATTAAGTCTAGCCTTGTAGGGGTCAGCCTAGAGATTCCGGAAATGGTCCAGAGCGGGCAGATAAATTGAGGTCCACAGTAGGATTCCTCACCAAATTAGGTTAGGGCAATCTACCTTCACCTTTGTTACGCTATGAGTTGATGCTAGGTCTTAGGCCACAATGTAGGCCTAATTTGTCTGACCCAGCTTAATTTACTGCGTTTACTTCTAACTGGGTTAAAAACACAATTAGTCACTTACTACTAGTTATTAGAGACCCTTTTCCCCTTTTGTTTAATTGTTGAGAGCGTACTTGCTGGTGGGGATCTTTTTTCCGTTGTTTGTTCTTCCCCCTTCCCTCGTTCCGTCTTGTAACCCCGTTCCTCGTTTTCGTTCCCCCTTGTCCACCTTTTCGCTGGGCTTTTTCCACCAGCGACCTCTTGGTTTTTTGGTTGGTTGATCGGTAATGTATATCTATTACCGAGCACGCTCTTGTCACACAGTATATAAATACTAGTGTGGAGAATAACTCTGGTGAGCAACCAATTGGTTTCATCCACCCAGTTATTGACATAAAAGGAATTTAATAATTGTTCGATTAACTACCTACCTACTCAGTGAACCATTTTCGTTACATCCCAACTACCCACACATCAGTTTTCCATATACTGGGGGCCCGGGAGATAAAAATTTTGGTGTCAATGTCACCAATTTTTATGTCTGAGTATAGACTAGCTAACTATTTGACTGTAAATGCCTGTTAATCTGATTAACAGTGACTATCCTCACCATCTCATGGAGAAGATGTAGCATTTAATTAGAAGAGAAAATATACATCCATAAGATGAAACTGTCTATGGTCTTTACCATAAGAAAAGGAAAAGTGAAAGTTAGAAGATAAATTACAATTCCCCAGCATCTATTTTTTGTTGTAAAACTAGTCGCGCCTTTAATGCTGTTTGTCGCTGAGGTCATGTGTCTGTCAATGTTGTAGTAGGATGCGTTACCACTCCTACTGTCAAAGGAATAGTTACTGGAAGTTCAGTGTCTCCAGTTGTTACTGGCGGTGGAGAAGGTTCTCCAAAGTCCATTGTTTTGGGTCCAGGCTCTAAGGGGTACAAAAGAGAAATGTCTCTTGTTGTGTCACCCGTTGAAGTCCTTAATTTGACCACTCTTGTTACCCCGTCTGCCCCTGGTCTGAGTTCTAAAACTCTAGCCAGAGGCCAGTATTGTCTTGGAGTACTGTCATGTATGAGAACAAGGTCCCCTACCTTAATTGTGTCAGACCAATCCTTCTTAGTCATTTGGTTATGTCTCTCCCTTAGACCCATCAAGTACTCATTTTCCGCTGTTTAATGAAATGAGCTTTAACTCTAGTTAAATGTTGTAACTTAGTCTGGAGCTCATCATGTCGTTGAGTCCAGTTTGGGTCTTCTGAAGAGTCTATATAGTAGTACGGCAGGAGACTAACTTGTTCTCCCCGAATCAAATGATTTGGAGTTAATGGTTCCGGGTCATTAATGTTGTCACTTACATAAGTGAGTGGTCTATTGTTAATGATGTTCTCAATCTCAGCCAGGAGAGTGAGCAACTCAAACAAGTGTATCTGTTTTTTACCATTTGCTTTCTTCAAGCAGTTCTTTACTGCTTGTATATTCCTCTCCCAGATAGAACCATACCAAGGAGAGGCAACCGGAATATACTTCCACTTTATGTTTGAATTTTGTATATATAATTGTGTGAATTCATTGCTTAACAAATCGTGGATGACTTGTTCACCAGCCTTGAAATATGTAGCATTGTCAGTCCATACTGTCTTGGGTACTAAATATCGTGCACAGAATCTCTTAAAGACAGCAACAAAAGACTCTGCTGTAAGGTCCTCCACAACATCCAGATAAACAGCTCGTGAGGCAGCACATGTAAACAGTACAATGTACATTTTTTGTTCAGTGTCAACCAACCCACAGTCAATGCTCCTGTATAGTCAATGCCTACAGTCTCAAAGGGTCTGTTGAGAGTAACTCTCTCCTCTGGCAAAGCAGGAGGATTTGGTATCCTATAGGGCCTAGCATGAATACGCCTACATGTGATACACTCACTCAGGACTGTTTTAACAGTGATCCTTCCCTTGGGTATCCAATAAGTTTTTCTTAATGTAGTTAGTGTCTGTGGTACCCCATATGATGTACATCATTGTGTGTGTTTGCCTGATGATTAATGTTGTCAAATAGCTAAATCTAGGTAAAAGGATTGGTTGTTTGCTTTTGTAAGACAGTTTTGATTTGTCTAATCTCCCTTTACACTTTAGATGGCATTCCTCATCTCTGAACAAATTTAGATCCACAACTACTGATGGTACAGGTTCTTTTGTTTGTTTCCCATTAGTCAAGAATTCTAACTCTTTATTGTACTCCTTTTGTCGTGCATGCGCTATCCAGTACTTGGTTGCAACTTCTGTATAATTATGATTGTTTTTATTTAGCTGATTGTTTATTGTAGTTAAACAGTTGTGAGCAAACCTCAAACAGTAAGCTGTGACCCTGACAAGTTTGCTGAAATCAGAATAATGTTCATAATTAGTGATTGGTTCAACCTTTTCATTTGAAAAGATTAAATTTAATGTCAAGTTAACTTGTTCCACAGGCCATTGGTATGTATTACAGAGCCACTTAGGTCCCATGAACCAAGTTTTGTTTGACTTCAACAACTTGTAGGATAAACCTCTGGTCAGAAAGTCTGCTGGATTTTGTTTAGTTGGAACATAGTGAAAGTTTACTTGTAGTCTTTCATTAGCTTCAGCTATTTCTTTTAGCCTATTTCTTGCAAAGATATTCTTACTATTAATGCTAGCATTCCGTATCCAGGCAAGACAAATCTGACTGTCAAGCCAGATGTGGATATCAGTTATGTTCACAACATGGTAAGCATCCTTAAGCAATGAATGGTTTTAATGGCTAACGCAGCAGCCAATAGTTCCAGTTGAGGTATGGTTCGGGTAGGTTTGAGGGGTGCAACTTTCCCTTTTGCATAAATTAGATGATTTTCTGTAGGACTTACAAGGTATGCACAGTACCCATAAGCATGTGTGCTGCATCAGCAAACACATGAAGTCTCTGTGGCTTATCCCTAAACCCACAGCACCTTTGAATTTTAATGTTCTGCACTTTTGTTAAATCAGCAGCTAACTTCTTCCAAAATTTTTGCTATCCATTTGTTATTGGATCATCCCACCCAACATTTGTCATCCAAACTTCTTGGAGGAGAATCTTTGATTTTATTGTTGAAGGCAGGAATAGACCCATGGGGTCAAAATTTTTTGAAGCCTCTGATAATATTTGTCTTTTAATATTTACTTCCTCATCAAGTTTAAAACCTTTAGTACAGATTGAATCATGACTGACAGAAGATGCGTCCAAATAACAGTTCATACCTAAAGTTTTAACTCTGTCTGATGGATCAGTAAGACCATTATTATCCTTTAAAATCTTTTTGTTTAATTCCTCATCATTTGAAATCCACGCACTAAGTTCAAAGTTACCTTGTTGCATAATGTTTTGAGAGTGTTCATAGACCTCAGATAATTCAGATTTTGTTGTTGTTGAGCCTATTAGATTGTCTACGTAAAAATGTTCCTTGAGGAAATTCATTGTTAAAGAGTTATTAAACTGGTTCAAATGATGTCTAATTGTCATTGCTAATAGGCTAGGTGAGCAATTGGCTCCAAACAACACAACATTAAATCTATAGGTTATGAGCCCTTTATTCAAATCAAATGGATCCCTGAACCATAAGAACCTAAGTTGGTTCTTGTCATATTCATTTTTAGATTTATTCTCAAAATTGCCTTGAAATGGCACTTTGTACGGCATATTTATCTAACCTGAGGAGCCAAGTGAACACCTCTCCTCCTTTCTCTTGGGGGATAACGCCACCTCCAAGTTTCCTTGTTGCACCTACAGCATCCCCCACCCCCCCTTTGCTTGGCAATAGTTTTGTGGTGAGACGACCAAAACTGTCTAAACAAAAGCCCAAAGACCTAAGGAACATGAAGGGAGTTGCTGTGGACATCTTCAAAAGATGATTAGACGCCTGGCTCAGAACAATCCCCGATGAACGGGACGTACATGGCTATGTGAGGTGGAGAGTACAAGAAAGCACTCGCCCCTCGACCAAGACAGGCCTAGAGGGGACACCAGCCTGACCTTCGTGTGAAGAGAGAACTACGCACGGAACCGCAACGTTGCGTATACACACACATTTTATTCGTGCATTTATCCGTGATTCACTGTCGTCAATTGAATTAACATAACCTACTAATTGTTACCACTGTACACTTAACCGTGATCGTGACATGGTGCTAGCCGTGATTTGAGGGTGTTTACATTTGGGGGTCTCCTCCCGCCATCCCACACAATGCGTCTCAGTCAATGTCTCTCAGCGCAGCCAAAGACAATATTACGGACGATACAAAGATCAGCAGAAAAATCAACGAGTGGTACAAAACTTCAAAATAAATCCAATTACCTTCCAAACAACACAGGACAATAGGAAAGTCAGAATGTGTAGTGTCCCCAAACTAAAGGCCTGACAAGAGACCTCCTCAACACTGAAGGAAATTAGCCTGGTTGTCAGTGGGCCAAGACATTTTAACCAGCTTCACCTTCATGTGAAGAGAGACCGACGCAGAGGGGGGGGGGCACTACCATCGAGTATAGCAATTTAACTTGAAGTAGTAGCATTATTAAATATTTAAATTAAATAGATGATTCTTTCGCAATAAAAATTAGGTGGTAACCTACATCTTAACACATAGCTATCATATCTACAGCTAATTACGCAAAAGTACATTTCTCTTTCATATTGAGTTGCCAGATAGCAATATTTATTAAATTAAACCATATATTAATCATCCATTTAAATAGTGTACCACACTATTTAAATGGATGATTAATATATGGTTTAATTTAATAAATATTGCTATCTGGCAACTCAATATGAAAGAGAAATGTACTTTTGCGTAATTAGCTGTAGATATGATAGCTATGTGTTAAGATGTAGGTTACCACCTAATTTTTATTGCGAAAGAATCATCTATTTAATTTAAATATTTAATAATGCTACTACTTCAAGTTAAATTGCTATACTCGATGGTAGTGCCCCCCCCCCTCTGCGTCGGTCTCTCTTCACATGAAGGTGAAGCTGGTTAAAATGTCTTGGCCCACTGACAACCAGGCTAATTTCCTTCAGTGTTGAGGAGGTCTCTTGTCAGGCCTTTAGTTTGGGGACACTACACATTCTGACTTTCCTATTGTCCTGTGTTGTTTGGAAGGTAATTGGATTTATTTTGAAGTTTTGTACCACTCGTTGATTTTTCTGCTGATCTTTGTATCGTCCGTAATATTGTCTTTGGCTGCGCTGAGAGACATTGACTGAGACGCATTGTGTGGGATGGCGGGAGGAGACCCCCAAATGTAAACACCCTCAAATCACGGCTAGCACCATGTCACGATCACGGTTAAGTGTAAAGTGGTAACAATTAGTAGGTTATGTTAATTCAATTGACGACAGTGAATCACGGATAAATGCACGAATAAAATGTGTGTGTATACGCAACGTTGCGGTTCCGTGTGTAGTGAATACTCTTATTTTAGTTTCAAGTTAAATGTTAATTTTACCGTCTTGAATTTCGGAATAGTATAAATTCATTTTAAATTAGTTACCCCATTATAATTCAATTGTGAACCACATTAATACTAATTTTATGTATACTATATTATTTTATTGTATGTAAACATAATTAATTATATATCACAATTGTCAGTTAATTATTTATATTCAAATATTTATTTTAATCTAATACCATGTCCATTTTACAAATAAACAATAGAAAACCAAAGGTTATATTTTCCACCTTTGGTACTGTCGCAGTTTCGCCTAACGGACTCAATACGGCTAGTGAGATAATCACTGGTTGGCACTTAACTAGCGGCAGTGCTTATGGCTACATCATCCAGGTTAACCTATACCGGATAGATGCGCTACGGTCCCAAGCCGTAGCTTGCCTAGGCCAACGACGACGACGACGTAAACCAACAATTGGTGACCCCGGAGCTGGATTACCCCTTTTACCCGAACGACTAGGACTAGACTGTAATGTCGTTCGTGCCCATCACCCCCTTCACCCGAACGACTAGGACTAGACTGTAACGTCGTTCGTGCCCATCACCCCCTTAACCCGAGCGACTAGGACCAGACTGTAATGTCGCTCGTGCCCTCTGCCCCTCACCCCTGCCCGTGCGCTCTGTGCCTGCGCTCGTCTCAACCTCCACTCCTTCGTTGGGAACCTGTCGTCTTGCTTGTACGTCAGCAAGCATAGGAGAAGATGCCTGACGACGCTGGTGCCATCTCCCACTTGAGCGTAAAGCTCCCCGTCTTCTGGCCGGGTGATCCATTTATTTGGTTCCACCAAGTGGAATCACAATTCAACTTGGGAAGGATCACCGCTAGCAGGACGAAATACGATCATGTTTTGTCCTCTCTACCAGCGAGCATCATCTCTGAAGTCCGTGACGTCATCGTATCTACTTCCACGAGTGAGGACCCGTACAACGATCTGAAGTCTGCCATCCTGTGCCGCACCACTGTCTCCGAGCGTGAGAAACTACATCAGTTAATCTCAAAAGAAGAACTTGGAGACCGTAAGCCCACTCAAATGCTGAGGGCTATGCAGTGCGCTCTAGGCGAACGCGCACAAACCTTCGATAAGGACATCTTTAGACAGTTGTTCTTGCAGAAACTTCCTCCATCAGCTCAGCGTGTCTTGGCCACTATGGATCCTGCTACTCCATTGATAACTAGCAGAAACTGCCGACAAGTAGTGGAGATTGACACAGCTCCGGTCAACAACGTGAACACACAATCGGAACTGGAATTGAAAGTGGAAGAGTTAAGTCAACAACTCAACCACGTTTGTTCTCTGCTACAAAATCAACGGCAAAGAAGCCATTCTCGGTCAAGATTTACGAAGAGGCATCGTTCGAGTTCCGGGAAGATCTGCTTCTACCACTCGAAATTTGGAAAGAAGGCTAGGAAGTGCATCTCCCCTTGCAATTTTTCGTCGGAAAACCCCAGCAGCGAGTCCTAATGGCGTCTAGTACTCGCACTGCCAACCTGTTATTCATAAAGGACAGGAACTCTGGTGTCAATTTCTTGGTCGATACCGGAGCGTCAGTCAGTGTATTCCCTCAAAAATCTGGTCATACGCACTCGGAATCTCCGCCTCTATACGCTGCTAACGGTTCACGCATACCCACGTACGGTACTCAGTCGCGTGAACTAAACTTGGGCCTTCACCGATCCTTCAAGTGGATTTTCATCTGTGCTCAAGTGCGGCATCCCATAATCGGCGCTGACTTCCTCCAGCATTTCAAACTCCTGGTGGATCTTGACAAGCGACGCTTATGCGACCAGGCCACACTGCTTTCTGTTCTTGCCAAACAGGTTGCCCTTCCGGACGCCTCGAACTCTGCACTTTCCCTCGTTCCCCTAATTCCATGTACCAGTGCCTTTTCCAGCGATATCCAGGAATTCTTCAACCGATGCAGATGGGTGATACCATTAAGCACACCATTACCCATCACATCACAACAAAAGGTCCCCCTGTGTTTGCAAAACCCAGACGTCTTGCCCCGGACAAACTGAAAGCTGCCAAATCGGAATTCCAGCTTATGCTGGATCTTGGGATAATAAGACCTTCCAAAAGCAGTTGGTCCTCTCCCCTACACCTGGTCCAGAAGAAGTCAGGAGACTGGAGACCATGTGGGGATTACCGGTTTTTAAATTCGACAACCATCCCGGACCGATATCCGGTACCAAATGTCCAAGACTTTACTTCTCTTCTCCACGGCAAATCTATCTTCAGTAAATAGACCTAGTTAAGGCTTTCCACCACATTCCCGTAGAGCCTTCGGATATTCCCAAGACTGCAGTTTGTACACCATTTGGGTTATTCGAATTTGTGAAGATGCCGTTCGGGCTACGGAATGCTGCGCAAACCTTTCAGAGGTTTATAGATGAGGTCACCAGAGGCTTAGACTTTGTTTATGCCTACATCGATGATTTGCTTGTGGCCAGCTCAACGGAAGAGGAACATAAGGAACATCTTTCACTCCTCTTTCAACGCTTAGAACAATACGGTGTTACTATTAATGCATCTAAGTGTGTGTTTGCACAGCCAACCTTGGAATTTCTTGGTCACACGATTTCGCAGCACGGAATTACCCCCCTTCAGGACAAGTGTGAAGTGATAAAAAATTACCCTATGCCAAGTAATCAGCGTGAGTTACGTCGGTTTCTAGGTTTGGTAAATTATTACCACAAGTTCATTAAAAACTGTGCTAGTGTTCTTGCTCCTCTACACGCTATGATCACACACAAACGCAAGGTAACGAAATTGGTATGGTGTAGCGATAGTTTACAGGCGTTCGACAATGCCAAAAATGCTATCAATAGTGCATTGTCTCTGTCATTTCCTATCAGTAATGCCCCCCTAACTCTGACGGTCGATGCATCAGATGTTGCGATCGGTGGGGTGTTGGAACAAACCATTAACGGTCAACAAGCACCCATCGCGTTTTACTCGAAAAAGCTGCAGCCAGCCCAAACGCGTTATAGTGCTTTCGGACGTGAACTTCTTGCTATTTACTTAAACGTGAAGCATTTTCAACATTTCCTTGAAGGCCGAGAGTTTTGTGTTTTTACCGACCACAAACCTTTGGTCACTGTCTTCAATAAAAACAGCTGTAACCACTCTCCCAGAGTCATCAGGCAACTCGATTATATCTCGCAATTTACCACAGATATCCGCCTCATCAAAGGTGTCTTGAACACTCCAGCGGATGCACTTTCAAGAATAGAGATTACTTCTGTTACCCTCAGCTCTACACTGTGGAATGCTATTGCACAGGATCAAGATAAGGATACGGAACTACAAGAACTGCTCAGAGAAGACTCCACTCACTCACTTTCCCTCAAGAAAATGAGTATGCCAGGATTGTCTGTGCCCCTCTATTGCGACGTATCAACAGCTGCTATTCGCCCTTATGTCCCTCCATGTCACAGAAAAGCAGTCTTCACGGATCTTCATAAGCCCTCCCATCCTGGTATCCGTGCTTCGCAACACCTGGTTACCTCTCGTTTTGTTTGGCCCTCGATGCGGAAGGATGTCAAACATTGGACCAAAACGTGCCTTGCCTGCCAGCGTGCCAAAGTCCAAAGGCACACCAGGTCCCCCTTTGACGCATTTCCGCCCCCATCCCAGCGATTTGAAATAATTCATGTAGACATTGTTGGCCCTCTTCCAGTGATTCAAGGCCAACGTTATCTGCTCACCTGTCTCGACCGCTTTTCCAGATGGCCTGAAGCCATCCCACTTCCTGATATCCAAGCGGACACTGTTGCAAGAGCCTTTCTTCATGGATGGGTATCAAGATTTGGATTGCCGACAAAAGTCATCACTGACCAAGGTCGCCAATTTGAGTCTTCGCTTTGGAAGAAGTTTACCAGCTTGTTGGGTACAGTACATGCGCATACCTGTGCGTATCATCCGCAAGCTAACGGCCTCGTCGAACGCTTCCATCGCCAGCTGAAGTCATCCCTTATGTGTCACGAAGACTCCCATTGGATGGATAAGCTTCCACTCGTGTTGCTTGGTATTCGCTCTGCATTTAAGAGTGACCTGAAGACTACAGCGGCTGAACTAGTCTATGGAACAACACTGCGGCTACCAGGTGGCTACTTCACTGCAGGGGATAAGTCATGTGATCCTACGGAATTCGCTCAGACACTTTCCTCTCACATGCAGTCCCTTCAGCCTGTTCCCCCTCGATTGACTAGCCAACAGAACATCTTTGTTTCCCCAGCCCTCCAGTCTTGCACCCACGTTTTCGTTCGTGTACCTGTCCCAAAACGGCCTCTCCAATGTCCATATGACGGACCCTATGAAGTTCTCCGACGTACGCGCAAATCATTTCTCATCCAGCGCGGTTCCAAGGTCGACAAGGTTTCTATCGATCGTCTTAAGCCTGCGTTTTTGGAATCAACCTTAAGTGAGGTACAAGTAGCTACCAAAAAGGTTCAGCGGAAATCTGTGTCGTTCGGAACTCTTTGAACTTCCTCTCTGGTGGGGGAGTGTGTAGTGAATACTCTTATTTTAGTTTCAAGTTAAATGTTAATTTTACCGTCTTGAATTTCGGAATAGTATAAATTCATTTTAAATTAGTTACCCCATTATAATTCAATTGTGAACCACATTAATACTAATTTTATGTATACTATATTATTTTATTGTATGTAAACATAATTAATTATATATCACAATTGTCAGTTAATTATTTATATTCAAATATTTATTTTAATCTAATACCATGTCCATTTTACAAATAAACAATAGAAAACCAAAGGTTATATTTTCCACCTTTGGTACTGTCGCAGTTTCGCCTAACGGACTCAATACGGCTAGTGAGATAATCACTGGTTGGCACTTAACTAGCGGCAGTGCTTATGGCTACATCATCCAGGTTAACCTATACCGGATAGATGCGCTACGGTCCCAAGCCGTAGCTTGCCTAGGCCAACGACGACGACGACGTAAACCAACACGTGCGTAGTTCTCTCTTCACACGAAGGTCAGGCTGGTGTCCCCTCTAGGCCTGTCTTGGTCGAGGGGCGAGTGCTTTCTTGTACTCTCCACCTCACATAGCCATGTACGTCCCGTTCATCGGGGATTGTTCTGAGCCAGGCGTCTAATCATCTTTTGAAGATGTCCACAGCAACTCCCTTCATGTTCCTTAGGTCTTTGGGCTTTTGTTTAGACAGTTTTGGTCGTCTCACCACAAAACTATTGCCAAGCAAAGGGGGGGTGGGGGATGCTGTAGGTGCAACAAGGAAACTTGGAGGTGGCGTTATCCCCCAAGAGAAAGGAGGAGAGGTGTTCACTTGGCTCCTCAGGTTAGATAAATATGCCGTACAAAGTGCCATTTCAAGGCAATTTTGAGAATAAATCTAAAAATGAATATGACAAGAACCAACTTAGGTTCTTATGGTTCAGGGATCCATTTGATTTGAATAAAGGGCTCATAACCTATAGATTTAATGTTGTGTTGTTTGGAGCCAATTGCTCACCTAGCCTATTAGCAATGACAATTAGACATCATTTGAACCAGTTTAATAACTCTTTAACAATGAATTTCCTCAAGGAACATTTTTACGTAGACAATCTAATAGGCTCAACAACAACAAAATCTGAATTATCTGAGGTCTATGAACACTCTCAAAACATTATGCAACAAGGTAACTTTGAACTTAGTGCGTGGATTTCAAATGATGAGGAATTAAACAAAAAGATTTTAAAGGATAATAATGGTCTTACTGATCCATCAGACAGAGTTAAAACTTTAGGTATGAACTGTTATTTGGACGCATCTTCTTCAGTCATGATTCAATCTGTACTAAAGGTTTTAAACTTGATGAGGAAGTAAATATTAAAAGACAAATATTATCAGAGGCTTCAAAAAATTTTGACCCCATGGGTCTATTCCTGCCTTCAACAATAAAATCAAAGATTCTCCTCCAAGAAGTTTGGATGACAAATGTTGGGTGGGATGATCCAATAACAAATGGATAGCAAAAATTTTGGAAGAAGTTAGCTGCTGATTTAACAAAAGTGCAGAACATTAAAATTCAAAGGTGCTGTGGGTTTAGGGATAAGCCACAGAGACTTCATGTGTTTGCTGATGCAGGCACACATGCTTATGGGTACTGTGCATACCTTGTAAGTCCTACAGAAAATCATCTAATTTATGCAAAAGGGAAAGTTGCACCCCTCAAACCTACCCGAACCATACCTCAACTGGAACTATTGGCTGCTGCGTTAGCCATTAAAACCATTCATTGCTTAAGGATGCTTACCATGTTGTGAACATAACTGATATCCACATCTGGCTTGACAGTCAGATTTGTCTTGCCTGGATACGGAATGCTAGCATTAATAGTAAGAATATCTTTGCAAGAAATAGGCTAAAAGAAATAGCTGAAGCTAATGAAAGACTACAAGTAAACTTTCACTATGTTCCAACTAAACAAAATCCAGCAGACTTTCTGACCAGAGGTTTATCCTACAAGTTGTTGAAGTCAAACAAAACTTGGTTCATGGGACCTAAGTGGCTCTGTAATACATACCAATGGCCTGTGGAACAAGTTAACTTGACATTAAATTTAATCTTTTCAAATGAAAAGGTTGAACCAATCACTAATTATGAACATTATTCTGATTTCAGCAAACTTGTCAGGGTCACAGCTTACTGTTTGAGGTTTGCTCACAACTGTTTAACTACAATAAACAATCAGCTAAATAAAAACAATCATAATTATACAGAAGTTGCAACCAAGTACTGGATAGCGCATGCACGACAAAAGGAGTACAATAAAGAGTTAGAATTCTTGACTAATGGGAAACAAACAAAAGAACCTGTACCATCAGTAGTTGTGGATCTAAATTTGTTCAGAGATGAGGAATGCCATCTAAAGTGTAAAGGGAGATTAGACAAATCAAAACTGTCTTACAAAAGCAAACAACCAATCCTTTTACCTAGATTTAGCTATTTGACAACATTAATCATCAGGCAAACACACACAATGATGTACATCATATGGGGTACCACAGACACTAACTACATTAAGAAAAACTTATTGGATACCCAAGGGAAGGATCACTGTTAAAACAGTCCTGAGTGAGTGTATCACATGTAGGCGTATTCATGCTAGGCCCTATAGGATACCAAATCCTCCTGCTTTGCCAGAGGAGAGAGTTACTCTCAACAGACCCTTTGAGACTGTAGGCATTGACTATACAGGAGCATTGACTGTGGGGTTGGTTGACACTGAACAAAAAATGTACATTGTACTGTTTACATGTGCTGCCTCACGAGCTGTTTATCTGGATGTTGTGGAGGACCTTACAGCAGAGTCTTTTGTTGCTGTCTTTAAGAGATTCTGTGCACGATATTTAGTACCCAAGACAGTATGGACTGACAATGCTACATATTTCAAGGCTGGTGAACAAGTCATCCACGATTTGTTAAGCAATGAATTCACACAATTATATATACAAAATTCAAACATAAAGTGGAAGTATATTCCGGTTGCCTCTCCTTGGTATGGTTCTATCTGGGAGAGGAATATACAAGCAGTAAAGAACTGCTTGAAGAAAGCAAATGGTAAAAAACAGATACACTTGTTTGAGTTGCTCACTCTCCTGGCTGAGATTGAGAACATCATTAACAATAGACCACTCACTTATGTAAGTGACAACATTAATGACCCCGGAACCATTAACTCCAAATCATTTGATTCGGGGAGAACAAGTTAGTCTCCTGCCGTACTACTATATAGACTCTTCAGAAGACCCAAACTGGACTCAACGACATGATGAGCTCCAGACTAAGTTACAACATTTAACTAGAGTTAAAGCTCATTTCATTAAACAGCGGAAAACTGAGTACTTGATGGGTCTAAGGGAGAGACATAACCAAATGACTAAGAAGGATTGGTCTGACACAATTAAGGTAGGGGACCTTGTTCTCATACATGACAGTACTCCAAGACAATACTGGCCTCTGGCTAGAGTTTTAGAACTCAGACCAGGGGCAGACGGGGTAACAAGAGTGGTCAAATTAAGGACTTCAACGGGTGACACAACAAGAGACATTTCTCTTTTGTACCCCTTAGAGCCTGGACCCAAAACAATGGACTTTGGAGAACCTTCTCCACCGCCAGTAACAACTGGAGACACTGAACTTCCAGTAACTATTCCTTTGACAGTAGGAGTGGTAACGCATCCTACTACAACATTGACAGACACATGACCTCAGCGACAAACAGCATTAAAGGCGCGACTAGTTTTACAACAAAAAATAGATGCTGGGGAATTGTAATTTATCTTCTAACTTTCACTTTTCCTTTTCTTATGGTAAAGACCATAGACAGTTTCATCTTATGGATGTATATTTTCTCTTCTAATTAAATGCTACATCTTCTCCATGAGATGGTGAGGATAGTCACTGTTAATCAGATTAACAGGCATTTACAGTCAAATAGTTAGCTAGTCTATACTCAGACATAAAAATTGGTGACATTGACACCAAAATTTTATCTCCCGGGCCCCCAGTATATGGAAAACTGATGTGTGGGTAGTTGGGATGTAACGAAAATGGTTCACTGAGTAGGTAGGTAGTTAATCGAACAATTATTAAATTCCTTTTATGTCAATAACTGGGTGGATGAAACCAATTGGTTGCTCACCAGAGTTATTCTCCACACTAGTATTTATATACTGTGTGACAAGAGCGTGCTCGGTAATAGATATACATTACCGATCAACCAACCAAAAAACCAAGAGGTCGCTGGTGGAAAAAGCCCAGCGAAAAGGTGGACAAGGGGGAACGAAAACGAGGAACGGGGTTACAAGACGGAACGAGGGAAGGGGGAAGAACAAACAACGGAAAAAAGATCCCCACCAGCAAGTACGCTCTCAACAATTAAACAAAAGGGGAAAAGGGTCTCTAATAACTAGTAGTAAGTGACTAATTGTGTTTTTAACCCAGTTAGAAGTAAACGCAGTAAATTAAGCTGGGTCAGACAAATTAGGCCTACATTGTGGCCTAAGACCTAGCATCAACTCATAGCGTAACAAAGGTGAAGGTAGATTGCCCTAACCTAATTTGGTGAGGAATCCTACTGTGGACCTCAATTTATCTGCCCGCTCTGGACCATTTCCGGAATCTCTAGGCTGACCCCTACAAGGCTAGACTTAATCTACTCTATAGTTAGACTGTGGATATAAGGGGTGGGTTAATTGTGGACCAATTGATACAGAGCATTTTTCACATAAGGTTTAAAATGAATGGTGAAGTAATTGAGGAAGTACAAGAGTTTAAGTAATTGGGTCAAACTATTACCAGCTCCTTGAGTGATGACTCGGATATAAGAAAACAGTCTCGAAGCCTGTATGCTAAAGCGAATATGACCATAAGGAGCTTTCGTTTCTGTACAAGTGAAGCTAAAGACACACTCTTTCGTACTTTCTGCAGTAATATATACGGTCTGCAGCTCTGTGTGAATTATAAAAAAGGTTCTGGCAGTACCCTAAATTTGCTGTACAACAGTTCTTTTAGACTCTTACATAAATTACCCCCGAGATGCTCAGCTTCGCAAATGTTTGCTACCCGCAATGTCCCGAGCTTCCCGGAGGTAACAAGACGTGCTCAACACATTCTAATGCAAAGAATTAAAAAATCAACCAACCCGATCATCCAAGCTATCCATGAGTCCTGCCATTTATCCTCTAAGGCCTAAGCTATGGACTTCTTGGTACGAAAACGTCTGTCTGTCTGTAGCTCCACTTAACTTCGACAGTGCAGTATTATTTCTAATCAATTGTATATATTTCTACCCTTAGTGTATGAACTGTCATTGTATTAATAATATTTGCCATATGGACTATAGTCTGCAATAAACCTTTTCATTTTCATTTTCATATAGCAAAATTGGGGTAGAGTTACCAGATGCTCTTATTACGAAATGTATTTAAATCAATATATTTAATTTAAATACTCTTAACACGTGTACATATATATGTAATAATAACAATAAGTCAATATTTAAATTTAACACATTGTGGTTTGTCAAGACCATAGTTCTGGTACGTTCTACGGTCACAATGACTGAAAGGACAGTGAAGCATGCTGATAATGACATGAAATCATCATAAGATCTAATACTTTTTGTCTAAGTATATGCAATTTGCAAACTCCTCTAAAGTGTATAATTATAATCAGTCGTGTGATGGAATAAATCTTCAAACTACTTTTGCCGTGTATATATATATATATATATATATATATTATATATATATTATATATATAATCTTGTTTCATGATTATGCAAAGAAACTAGGCTGTGGCGGGGTTATCTAGCTATGTTGCTCGACATAATACTTAAATACTATTTAAATTCGGTTGTGATGTCCGTTACAATAAGGAAAACAATAAGAGAGAACTTTATAAATTTTAGACAATGAGGAAACCTGTAAACTGTGGAGAGACTTGCTTGGTACTATATACGATGCAGGCAGGAAGGAGGGGCCAATCGCGAATCTCCGAAACTATTGAAATTACACCTTTTTTGAAAAGACTGTGTAGTGTGTAAGATGCATGCGTGTGTAGTAAGGGATATAGTGAGAAGCGCGTGTTTGAGAGTATGCTGGACTGTTTACAGGGTAGACGTGACATGTAAAAGGCCAGATGAAGAGGACAGTGATGGGAGAAACAGGGTTCAGACACTTCCTGCCTTCTGCTGGAATGCCACATACAAACTCCTATATATATATATATATATATATATATATATATATATATATATATATATATATATATATATATATATTTATTTATTTATTTAAATTCGACTCTTGTAAATATGCATAGCGGGTTATTATGAGTCAGAAGTTCTAATGAGATCGATGTACAGTTCCCTCGAATGATCTGTTAAATAATTTTAAATTAAATGTTAGGGCTCACGTCATTGCGGAAACTAAGATCGCATGATGATACTTTTACGTTTTTAATACAGGTGAAAAGGCGTATGTTGCATACTATACGTACATATATAGGATTGAAAGTATTTTTGTGGCCATTTGTACAGAAAATAATGCTTTTTATACGAGATCTGATATCATAAAGCATTAATTATAACATTTTAAACGTTGTGTAACGGTAGGCTTCAGTCTGTAAAGAGATGATACAGCTAATGACAAAAACAATAAGCATGAACATTCTGTGTGATTGATGTAAACAGTGGCCTGACTGGTGTGAAAACAAATACGTTTATTATGAGAATTATGAGGAATTGTGAACAGCCGTTAAATTAGAGAAATGATAATTAAAGTAATGTGAATAGTCCTAACTATAACTACAAGTAGAAAGGTTCTTAATGAAAAATCTCTCAACTTTCAATACCTATTTCCCGCTGCATCTATTTAAAAATGACAACCCACATAAATTTGACATCCCGTTTTCTTTAATTGCATCTAATAAGAAATTTTTTTTACCCGAACCTACTTATTTGGATGTTATATATATATATATATATATATATATATATGTATATTATATATGATAATAATAATAATAACAAGATTAGTTGCAGCTAATAGTCTTTAGAAGAAAGTTAAACTTAACAAATAACCTGAAACAATTACTGAGAGAAATATATAGCAAGATTGGGGTATAGTTGCCAGATGCTTTTATTACGAAGGGAATTGAAATCAATATATTTAATTTAAATACTCTTAACACATGTACATATATATATGTAATAATAACAATAAATCAATATTAGTAATAATATTTAAGTGGATGTTTAGCGGAGGATAACAATTGATGCTTCAGATTCAAAGCTGTGTTACGCAGCTTGATGTTCTTTTTAGCATATGCAATTTTATAACGAAATTTGCTGTATAGTAAAATTATTAATTCACATACCAGAAGATAGCATGTGAAAGTGAATGTAATGGTATATATCAGCGTAAATAACAGAAAACTACATATTTAAGAGTAAATAAACAAATATGAGTGTACTATATGTATATATTGTATTTGAAGGTCATCTCGTTTGAAAATAAGCCAGTTTCCCTTAAAAAAGAGAGAAATTAATTTATTTAAATTAAAATGATAAATATTCATTTTATTTTTCATAATGCAGATGTTAAACAAAGAACTTGTATTAGGTTTAAAATATGATCACTCTGATTTTCATTTATGTATTGTTCGCAATTTGTTAACATTTGAAAATTGGGTGTTAATGTGCAATCTCGTTAGTCCTATTAAAACTTTTCATTCGTTTCCATTTCTACTGTCTTCTAACTTGCCTGAACGGAAAGTACTTGAATGTATGTATGTTTTTTCGTGTTTGTTCTTGTTTGCCTCATGAAAGAACTTTTTTGAAGGAGGAAGGCGAGGCTCAATCCTTTCTTAAATTTTTTTGAATGAAGGTGAAAACGATTTTTTTTTTTTTTCCTCCCCCCAAGGAGGATGGGGCCCTGAAAGGGGCCCTCAAGGGGCAAATGCCCTTCATTAAGGACGGTGAGACCCCATAAATGGGCTAAGAACTTAAGTAAGGGGGCCCCCTCATACAGAAGGCTATGCCTTCAGGGGGCCCCTTCAGGGGCAGGACTTCATTAAGGACGGTGAGACCCCATAAATGGGCTAAGAACTTAAGTAAGGGGGCCCCCCTCATACAGAATGCTATGCCTTCAGGGGGCCCCTTCAGGGGCAGGACTTCATTAAGGACGGTGAGACCCCCATAAATGGGCTAAGAACTTAAGTAAGGGGGCCCCTCATACAGAAGGCTATGCCTTTAGGGGGCCCCTTCAGGGGCAGGATTTCAGAGCACCCCAACTTCCTCTCCCCAAACGCGCCCATACTACTTCTACCCATCGGCTTCAGTTGGCCAGTATCATTACACAAAAAGAAAAATAAAGAAGAAACCAGGTGAGATCAACAGTTATTGCTGATTATTTGATTATTCTTAACGTTTTTTTATAATTTACTAATGCCATTTGTGAGAGTTTTACACATGGGATGTTCTAATAAAAGTTTAAAGCTTATAAATTGAGATATAAATTGAGATCCAGAAAAAGTTATTAAATTATTAATTATTATTAAGTTATTAAATTAACTTTATGAAGTTATATTTTTGTATTAAAAATTTACTCGCTCTTGTATGCTTTTCAGGAAGCTGAATTCTTCGCATCTGAAGCAGTTTAATTGGCTTTGCTATTCAGAAAGTACAAATGGGTTTTTCTGCAAGTACTGCTTTTTGTTTGGAGCACATACAACTGGGGCTGAAAAATGCAAACAGGAACCAGCCAAAATGATGAAGAAACCTCTGACTTCCTTCAATAAGCTAACGGGAAAAGATGGTGACTTGACTCTTCATGATGCTTCAAACTATCACAGAAGTAGTATGCAAGCTGCTCAAGGTTTCAGACTTACATGCGGAAAATCACAGTTGAGCATCAGAAATCAACTTTCGACGCAGAGGTGTGAACAGGCAAGTAAATTCCAATCTAGGTTTTTGTTATATTAGGTTAATATGAAACCAGTAATTTGCTGCTAAACTAATGATTATCCCTTTATTTTCATGTTGTTTAATCAGGCTGATGTTTTTAACCAATTTATTTGTTATTTATGGCAGTTCTTAATGATTTGAGTAAATCTGTTTAAAACATTTCAACTCACGTCATGTGATTACAGGTGAAACAAAACAGACAGGCTATCCTCTCCATCATCAAAGCAATAATCGTGTGCGGACAGCAAAACTTGGCTTTGAGAGGGAATGCTGACAGTGGACAAATTCACTCGGGAGGAAGTGAAGCTTCGCTGAATGACGGGAATTTCAGAGCTATGATAAGACTGATGGTTGATTGTGGAGATGAAACGTTGCAAAAGCACTTACAAGTGGCCAGTAAAAATGTAACTTATACTTCATCTGTCATCCAAAATGAGATAATCGAAGTAATTGGAGAGCTCATCCAGGAAAGAATAGTACATGAAATCGAGCTGATGAAACTCAGGATGTCACAGCTGTAGAGCAGCTAAGCTTATGTCTGAGATACATTCATGATGGTGTGATTAAAGAAGTTTTTTTCTCTTTTGAAGATTTGTACCAGAAGTCTTTTGATCTCAACTTCAGCGGACTGGAAAGAGGAGAGGTTTTGGAGCCTAAACTCTCAAAAAAACTAATTGGCAAAGCCATTTTAACAAGAGTTCAGAATGCTGGGCTAGATTTAACGAATTGCGTGGGGCAAGGTTACGATGGGGCAGCGGTTATGAGCCCAACTACTGCAGGAGCGGCATCAGTCATCCCAAAGCTCAATCCTCGCTCCCTGTGTACACACACTGTGCTGCTCACTAGGGTGTCACTTTTGGACTTTTTTTGAAACGTTATTGTGCTTACCTCTTATATTGTGACAAATTGACCAAACACCATGAATAAAAAAAAAAAAAAGACGGGTAATATTTAGGGTCCCCGCCCCCCCATTTGAAAAATAAGCCCCCTATTCACACAAAAAATGGTGATTTTTGGAGATATTTTTGGTCATAGTTTCCTTACTAATCATCGTATTTAAAAAATTTTTCTACCAAAATGTAGAGAATAATAATGCGCTTCAATCTGAATAGTTTTTATTAACCTTTGAGTTAAATTTATTAAATTTTTTATATCTCTTTGGTCATTTTGAAGCATTTTCTAAGAGAAAAATGCTGCTGTTTTATATCTTTGGAAGATCTGAACTGCAATAAAATATTATCTTATATACTTTGGATGTCACCGCCATCCATCGAGCATCATCCCAATGCAGCTCTGCGGCGATGGGCTTTGAAAATATAAATAAAAAAAGCAGATGGGCTTAAATGAGCAACACTTTTTTGGTTTAGAGATTCAAGGTGGGAACGACTTTGCACATGTTTAGTGGACTGTAGACTTAAATTTTTATTAATTTAAAAAAATATGCAAAGCCCCATCGTTTTTTTAATTTTTTATTATGAAATACAAACACAAAACAATTTTAATCAAATAGAAACAAAGTGCTATTCTTGAAATTATAATGAAAATTTTTAAATGAAATGAAATTATAAATGGAAAGAAATTACAAATTCAAGAGACCTTGTTTGGAAAACTTTGGGAAAACACGCCTGTTTTCCTCTGCAACTTGAAGCAATGTCTGAAATTCACCTTCATCCCTACATGAGCCATGAAAATCCTGCAAAAGTTTGATACCCCTTTCTGCAGTGTCATTAACAACCTTAGTTGAAGAGAGTATTCTCTTCATCCGTTGAAAATCATTGTTGCTGTCCCACGTTACAGCTGGAGTCCTTATCCAATCTCCCGTTGAACCAAGGACTTTGAATACAAACCATGAGTTTGGACCAACTAATTGCTGAATTTTAATTCGTCCTTTTAGGATGGGAAATATCGGTTTACCCTGTTTGACTTCTGGTGGTTGATTGAAAGAGGAAAGTTTTTTGGCCACCTTTCTCTCCAAAGAGAGAAAGGGTTAAAAGTTCTTCAGATAGGTACCAGTAATGACCTTTTAGAGTGTTGAGGGCAGCTTCCGCTACTTCCATGTCAATCTTTTTGTACTGAACTAATTCGTTGTATAGGAGGAGGTCATTTTTAGGAGCCTCAAGTGGGTTGGTGACTGATAGCCAGTACTTGGAGTATATCAGCGATGTAAACAAGCATACTCTTTCCAGCTTTTTTATTGTAACATTATCATATCCGGCTTGGTCTGAAAATGCTAACATCTTATTCGTATACAATATGACAGGCTGACAGCCATCCATCTGGCGTGATGGAGAGCCTCTGGCTTGATCCAGTGAATTCCTCTGGCAGGAATTTCTCGTAAAACGAGCATAGTTGTTTCAGCTACTTCTTTGTAATCATCCCTGGGAAGGCTCTGGTTATGTTTGAGCAAATCTGTCATAAAATCTATGACGCATTTTTTCAGGTCCTTGAGATGTCTGTCATTGATAGATAGCTGTTTGGAGGGTTTCTTAGTATCTAGCTTCTCCCATATAACATCTCTGAAGGTCTTGAAAGATTCGTTTTCGGGTGAAGTAGATTTTCCAAATACCTTGACAAAACTCGTTCTGCCATATGGTGGCGACAAGCGAGCCATAATAATTTTTTTCCAAAGAGGTCTTCCAGTACTTTACAAGCCACTTTTATCCAGCCAGTATTGGATAAGTAGTATCGAATACCATTCCGTAAACCTTATCCTGTAATTTCCATTCTTGGATTGTGCTAAAAACAGTACAAGCTTGTGTCGATCCAGTTGAGACACCGATATCGGGTATCGAGAGAAGTTTCTCAACATTCTCTCCCGATATACTGTAAGTATTGCCAATCGATCCTGCTTTCCTCCTGAAACTTTCAGTATCATTTTGCTGTCCCAGTGGACTACACAATATTGAGGTGGGTTGAACAACTCTTTAACAGTGTCAGCAGTAGCCTTCCTCGACTTCGCAGCTCGCGCAGAAGTACTTTTCGATAATGACATCTCTTTTAAATCTAGTCCACATTCAGCTGCTACCACAGATGCAAATGTCTAGCGTTGTCCGAATGATAGTCATAAACGATCAGCTGTATTAAATATTAATGTTGACTGTAGTAACTTAGGACGTTTTGATGGGCCTGGGCTCGGAGTAAAATCATCTTCACCATTACTTGAGTCCACTAACTCGCCTTCAGATGATTCAAATTTGTGTCTCTCTACTTCTAATGCCTTTCGCTCTTTTTCTTTCAATTTTCTTCGTTCTTCACCTTCTATTCTAGCAGTCTTTTTGATCAGTTTGGCTACTTAAGCTTTATCGATCGGACCCAGAGAATATATTCTCGCACTTCGCTGATCTTTCATAAAGTGAAGATTCTCATTCTTCTGTTGTATAGTTCTCAATGTATCATTTTGGATCTCATTACATACATTTTCAGTTGATATATCAAATAAGTTATCTAAACGAGACAGAAAAGATGTTTTTTGGGTTTCATAACATTTCTTCTTTATATTTTTACCCAACTTCTCATGCTCTTTTATCAAACCCCACAACATTTTTTTGGGTCCTTTCTGCTTTCTAACGGATTTTGATGGTATGCCAGCCATAATCCACACCTTTTCTACCTTATCTAATACTCTCAAAATATTTTCTTCCTTTGACACATTGTCGCTTTTCATTTGATCCCTTCTCAAGAAGAAAAAGTGACTGAGAACTTCACTATTCGTGGAAGCATGCTTCCTAGGGTTTCTTTCCCGGGATCCCGAGATCCCGGCTGTTTTTATTGGATTTGAAAATCCCGGGAATTGGACAAATATCCCGGGAAATCCCAGAATTTTAAAATGACTTAATTTATTTTTTATTGATTTATTTGTTTTTCTTTTGTTATTAGAAGGCTCTTGGGTAGAATTAAAGAAAATTGCATAATATTTACCACATTTTATTCTACTTTTCTGCTTTCTTAAATGAACACCTACTAGCATTAGAAACTTAGAGCAATCTAAAAGTGGGCCCGTATGCCAAAAACTGGCGTATAATACAAGGAACCGAGTCTCAGTATATTATCTAGCGATCGCAGGCAACTCATCTTGTTCAGAGTTTAAGCAAGCATTTGAAGCAAGAACTGCAGTTATTCGAGACAATAGGGAACAGAACTTCAAACATCATGAATTTATTTGATGCACTGAAAACCATTCCGCCAACCTCTGTTGAATCAGAAAGAGCCTTTTCTGCAGCAGGTTTATTTATCACCAAGTTGAGAACTTGTCTTTGTGATAGAAGTATCGATTGTTTATGTTTTTTAAGAAAATATTTTAAAAATGTTGATTGACTCTTTAAATATTTTAAGATAAAATATTTTAAGATAAAAGGATGAAATTATTTTTTCTAATGAAGTTTATTTTATTTTTATTTTTTTGTATTGGCTAAATATTTTAAGATAAAATATGTTGAGATAAAAGGTATAAATTATTTTTTTAAATGAAGTTTCTTTTTCTTTTTCTTTTTTTATTTGCAAATGCACTTAATTATAATTAAAGGAATATAATATTTTAGCCTTTTATTTGCCCCCTGCAGATGAATAGCATGATAAATATTATGTTTAATAAATAATAAATAGCTACCACTGATTGGTAAACTCAATTCAAGTATTACAATGCAAAAGTGGTCATCTAGGCATAAGTAATTGGTTATCCCAATTCTAAAAGGGTATTTTATCACTGAACAATAAAAAAAAATTACCGTTCCCTTAAATATACAACCATTTCCTGGATTTCCCGGGATCCCGGGAATTGGCTTCATTTTTCCGGGAATTCCAGGGATTTCCCGGGATGAAGAAAGCTGCATATAAGGAGAAACCCCAATGCTTCCTTCTCTTGCATATATCTTCCACTAACTTTCCCAATAAAGAATCATATTTTCTTAGGTCTGTTCTTAATATTGGCTTACTGTTAGCCATGACTATTGACTAATTTTAATAAACTATGAAATTGAGCAAATCTATAAAAGAATTCTGAAAGAAAAGCAAATTTATCATACATTTGGTTATATTTGCATACTTTTTGTAGATAAAACCTGGAAATACTAAATAAATGTTATAGAAATGAAAACAGAGGGAAAAATTTCATAAGGTCCACTCAAATATCAGCACCGTATACAACCAAAATAGTTTTAAAACGTTCACAATAAGAGGATACAGTTATTCTCTACATTTTAGTAGAAAAGTTTTTAAAATACGATGATTAGTAAGGAAACTATGACCAAAAATATCTCCAAAAAGCACCATTTTTTGTGTGAATAGGGGGCTTATTTTTCAAATGGGGGCGGGGACCCTACATATTACCCGATTGTCTTTTTTTTTGGTTTATTCTTGGTTTTTGGTCAATTTGTCACAATATAAGAGGTAAGCACCATAACTTTTCAAAAAAGTCCGAAAGTGACACCCTACTACTCACTCACTTAATTTAGCCATTGTTAATGCCAGTGAGATTCAAGAAATCAGGAACATGATAGGTACAGTCAGATAAATGATCGTTTTCATCAATGCCAGTGCTAAAAGAAAGGCAATTTTCAAAGCTGCAGTTGAACACTGAAATCCTGGGCCTGGACGACGAAGTTCTACCCTGAAAACTCTTTGTGAAACGAGATGGGTTGAAAAACATGAAGCTATGAAATGTTCATCGAACTCCTTGAACCAATCAAACTGACCATGGAGCAGGTAATATATATATCCATCATACAAACTACAAAATGGAATGTAAATAAAAGACATACAATTTATAGACATAATTTCGCAAATAGACGCACCAAATAAATTCAGTATCAAATAGGTTTCAATAACATAAAGTTAAAAAAAAACTATCCTTATGCACATTGCACGTACACCCGTTTATATATTTACAAATTTTGGGGTGGAAGAACGATCCTCAGTCGTCATCAGCAAGAGCATTCGTGATCTCTCTAGAAGACTCATTATTCATCATAGCACTTCATGCCGCGGCTGTCGTCACTCCTAAGATCCGGCCACTTCCTCTCAAACTCCAAGCTACTAACCAAGTAAACTATTTTTTTTATTTCTGTAGATTTATTTTCTTTATTTCATTACATTTTTACTATTCACTATTTCATTATTTTCATGACTTTCAGCAAAGCGTCAGATGTGTACAACATAATCAATTGCCATCCCAGCCATAATGATGTTTGATTCTTATGAGAGTAGGCACACTTTTACTGTGAATATAATGTTTTATTTTTGTTTGTTAGAATTTATCTTGTTACCTCTTTGCATTTTGTCTTCTGTATACAGGATTTGCTTGGAGCCATAGAACTGGTGAACTGTGTCACTCAAGCGCTACAAACTTGTCGACAAAATGCCTCAGATGTGTTCAAACGTGAGGTCCTGGACCGATCTTCCAGGTGGTGTGATACGAATGCTACACCAAGGCGTTGTGGGAGACAGCAGAATCGAGCCAATGTCTTAACCAATAGCTCTGAGGATTTTTACAGGATCTCAATATTTCTGCCGTTTCTCGATAATACCATACAAAATTTGCAGCAACGTTTTTCATCACATAATGCTAAAGTGATGCGTTTGAGCCTTCTAATCCCATCTAGTATGGACTTTGAAAAAGCGTCAAATATTCATCATGAGAAAATATCAGAAGCTACTGTATTCTGGAAAGATGCGCTACCTCACGATGTTGTCGTTAATGAACAGCTGGCTATCGGTGAGTGGGAAGCCTGGCATAAAGTGTGGCAAGACTATCCTGCTTCTGAAAGACCCTCAGAAGCTATGACAGCCATCGAAAAGTGCGACAGTAAGGCTTTCTCTATAATATATCGACTGCTGCAAATACTTGCCATTCAGCCGGTGTCAACAGCGACATCCGAGAGGTCATTCTCTAATCTCCGGAGGTTAAAAATGTGGCTGCGTAACAGGCTGGATGAGAAACGTCTGACTGGACTGGCCCTGATGGCAATGTCCCGAGACAATTTGCGTTTAAGCGATGCAGACGAAGTTTTGGACAGATTTGCTCGTAAAAATGCGAGACGATTAAACATGATGCTGGAATAACAATAGAAACCAAAGAAATGATCGTACAACAATCGCTGCACTAGTTTTGTGATTGAAAAGTGTGTCCGTAACGTCACAACTCCCGGTTCTACTTTGGCTGTTGATTTATTGGTCAAATGATCTAATACTCTCTTATGGGCTAGTTTTGTGTCTACCTGACTGTGTATACACTTGAGCAATTGAGTATGTACATCTGTAGTGTGTAATCATTTCCCTGTATATAAACTTGCCAGGCCGTTAGATTATGTAACTTATAAATATTGATTTCGCTGTCAAATTTAATAAAAATTAATCCCAATTGCAATAAATCTGTATGTTTACCTGTCCTTTGATTGTATTAAGCTAGCATGAACTATTTGAAAACGTACACAGTGTAATCCGTTTATATCACATCGCTTTGGATCATAACTCGGTTGATGTTATTATATTTGATAAACCACGTACGACCGATATTCAACACATAGAAAATGCCTTGCTTAATATCACTAAAGAAACTGCTTATTATCACGTTTTAGTTTTTCTAATAATCAGTTGTTGTTACATTGGTGGAAAAACAATGACATGCAAGTTTTCAAATAATAAAACATGTTAACATGCTAAAAAGTACTAATGCAAAAGACGTTCATTATCATTTCATCCTACACCGAGAACGTGATATTAAGCATGTTACATTGTAGTAGTATAGTTGAATGATGAAACGTAGGTATAACCTACAACGTTCCCTTCGCCCCCCCCCACCTTGAGCTAATCCTGGATACGTGCCTGAGTATAATCACCAGACAATGATTGTAAGATGGGGTGCGGTTAATTCAGAGCCATTCTCTGTGACCAATGGTGTCAGGCAGGGAGGGATACTAGCCCCCTACTTATTCAATGTTTATATGGATAATCTATCTCTTGTGCTGAACACCTGCAAAATAGGCTGCTATATTGGTACAATGATTGTTAATCATCTGATGTATACAGATGATCTAGTTCTTATTTCTCCATCTGTAAAGGGGCTCAGCACACTTTTGAAGGTGTGTGAAAGGTATGGGAAGGATAACGACATAAAATATAATCCTGATAAAAGTCATGTTATGATTATGAGGACCAAGGCCTACAAGTATATAAAATTTCCTGAATTTCAATTGAATGGTATGCTGCTGTCAGAAGTAACCCAGACTAAGTATCTTGGCCACATACTAACGGAGAGTCTTTCAATGTAGACAATTATATGCTCAGGGAAATACTTTGGTTAGAAAATTTTGTGTTCATTAGATGTTAAGTTGATTTTGTTCAAAACTTTTTGTACTCCAATGTATACAGCTCATTTGTGGTGGAACTACAGGATGTATAATTTGAGGAAATTATATGTTGCATATAATAATATTTTTAGGAGTTTATTGAGGACTCCAAAATTTGTAAATGGTGCTCCTTCTAGTGTGAGTATGCTGTTTGTAGTCAATAAGGTGCCTAACTGTGCCAGTGTCATTCGCAATTTTGTATTTAGATTTATCACTAGGCTTGGTGAGTCAGTGAATAAGATAATAGAAGCCATGGTTAGTGGACTGGTCTCTGATATATTTAATCATGCTAACTGACATAGATGAGAACGTTACTAGTGATAGCACAGTAACATTTTTTGCCGATGACACAAAGATTAGTAGAAAAATAAGAAACCCAGACGATATAGGGTCCCTACGAACAGACATGAACAGAATCTTTAGTTGGTCGGAAGGCAACAATATGAAATTTAACACAGAGAAATTTCAGTTGTTAAGGTGCGGAAGGAGGGAGGACGTAAAATCCATGGAATACTATACCCCAAATGGCGGAATGGGACGTTTTGGCGCCGACGTTCTGGCGCCGACGTTTGGGCGCCGCCGTTTGGGCGCGGAGCCGGTTTGGCGCCGCCGTTAATTAGTATTAAGTATTAAGTAGTAATACTTGGTTATTAACCTGAAGTGCTGTCTGTCTTTTCAGATAAGTTGTGTTGTTGCCCTTAATAGCATAAATGTCTGAAAATATATCGAGAAAGAAAGGGAAACAGAAGTTTTCACATAATGGATATTTGTATGTGTTTGATAAATGTAGCAAGCGCGACCCTTCGTTACTTTTTTGGCGGTGCGAGCAAAAGAGTCAGTGTATTATAAGGTGTATATATAATATGGGTACTTTTCCGTTATCTGCCCCTTGACGATTGGTTAGGTTAAGTCGTGATATTTTTGTTAAAACTAACGAAAATATCACGACTTAACCTAACCAATCGTCAAGGGCGTACAGGTGACCTAACCGGGCAGTGACGATTGGTTAGGTTAAGTTGTGATATTTTTGTTAGTTTTAACGAAAATATCATGACTGAACCTAACCAATCGTCAATGGGGCAGATAACGGAAAAGTACCCATATTATATATACACCTTATAATACACTGACTCTTTTGCTCGCACCGCCAAAAAAGTAACGAAGGGTCGCGCTTGCTACATTTATCAAACACATACAAATATTCATTATGTGAAAACTTCTGTTTCCCTTTCTTACTTGATATATTTTCAGACATTTATGCTATTAAGGGCAACAACACAACTTATCTGAAAAGACAGACAGCACTTCAGGTTAATAACCAAGTATTACTACTTAATACTTAATACTAATTAACGGCGGCGCCAAACCGGCTCCGCGCCCAAACGGCGGCGCCAAAACGGTGGCGCCAAAACGTCCAGCGCCAAAACGTCCTAGATGGCCCAAATGGACAGGAAATTCAGAGAAATTCTAAAGCAAACTATTTACAGTAGGTGATGGAATGACCAATGATGCGAAATTTAAAAAAGCAGTAAACAGAGCAAAAAGAAGAACTGGACAGATACTGAGAACCTTGAAACGAAGGGATAGGAATATAATGATTCCGCTATTGAAAATACTGATCATACCGAAGTTGGAATACTGCTCGGTCCCAACATCCCCATATAGTCAAGCAGAGCCGTTTCTAGCCATTAGGGGGCCCTAAACAGTATACCCATTTGAGGCCCCACCCCTCCATCCACCAACTCACGCCTTACTACATCACCTCAGCACACACATACAAAAAAATGGCTGTTAATGAAAAACAATTATGAAACAATTTTAATGAAATATTTGTCCAAAACAACAAATATGTACTTTCAGAAGACAAACAGAAAAAATACTCCTGAAAATTAGCTCATACATTATTTAGAATAAATGACACAGAACTATGTATAAAAAAATAATGCAATTATCAACTACCAAACAATTACTAACTCTACTATACAATCGTGTAATAGCTAACAGTTATACAGAACAGTTTGTATCTTCAAAATTTTTGCCTCCTAGATTTTTTCTGGGCGAAATCATCAATAACATCATCATATGAAATCTCCCTGCCAACGTCCTGGTTGATGCTTATGATGCCAAGGACACTGAGGCGATCCTGCCCCATTGATGATTTGAGGTAGTTCTTGATTAGCTTCATCTTAGAGAAGCTCCTCTCGGCTGACGCTACTGTCACAGGTAGAGTGCAGGCAATTCTTAGTGCAACCCAGAGATTGGGGTATAGTTCCTCCAGTTGCTTCTGATGAATGAAGGAGAGAAGCTCCAATGCAGTCATGTTGCGTGAAGGTAAAGTCGGCAAGTTCTTAATTTCGAGGGCCAGTTCTCTTCCATCAATGTCAGAGTCAGCTCCAGAGCTCAGTATCTTAGAGAGCTTTTCACACTTGCAGGACAAGTCTAACTTGTTCATTGTGATGAAGTTTAGGAGAACCCCAAATATGTCCCTCACATCATCTAATGTTTTGAATCTCTCATTTATTGACCCGATGGCACAATCCACCGCCACATTGAAAAATTTGACTTCCAGCCTCTTCAAGGCTTCTGTAAATGGTTCGTCAGGAGCTTCGTAAGCAAAGTGCTTTTTTGTGGATCTGAGCCTCTTCTTCAGCACAGCCTCCACATTCATTTCCTCACATATGTCCCTAGCTACGACTTGTGCTGCAACAAAACCTGTGTTTCTGTAGCTGGTGAGCGAGTCTTTTGTTTTTGTGAGGAGGTTGACTGCCACATGAAACTGCATTGTAGGAGACTGCAGAAGTTTGCTCACATAGTTAACTGCATGAAGAATGTCATACCATACTACTGTGCAAATCTGAAAGCGATAAGACCCTACCTCCTCTGCAAGTGCTTGTGCTTCAGTCCTGGCTATGGCATCTGTGGCATTGTTTCTGACTTCCAACAGGGCCTCTCTGATGTTCTGGCTCTGGTATCGCACAGCCTCAATGCTCTTAAGCCGGCTCTCCCACCTGGTTTCACTCCAAGACTTGAGTGTTATGTTAACGTGCTTCTTTAGGATTGTCCATCTCTGTGTAGCTGCTGCAAAAAGGTTGTACAATTTTTGTATGTTGCCAAAGAAGCTGATGACATCTGTGGAAGCTTTAGCTGCATCAGCCACCACACTAGAGTGCACGACAGTTCTTCTTTAATAACCTTGCCTGAACACCTTTGTTCTTGCCCTTCATGTTCGCTCCGTTGTCATATGACTGTCCTCTGCAGTCATCAAAGTGAATATTCAGTTCATCTAGTCTCTTCAGAATCAGAACTGATAAACCCAGGCCTGTACTTTCTGAAGCCAAGAAAGCCCGAGAAGTATTCTTTTATTTCTGGTACTTCACCCATTTTGACAGTTCTGATAATAATCGACATCTGTTCTTGGTGGCTTATGTCTGAGTGCAGTCTGAAATGAGTGAGTAATATTTAGCTTGTTTTATTTCTGCAACAATGGTATCCAAGATCTTCCCACTAATGGACCCAATGAGCTCATTTTGAGTGATGTTTCCTAGGTAACTTGAATGACTATATTGGCCACTTTCGACTCTGCTGATGAGTTGTTTCATCACTGGTTCAAATTTGGCAAGCAGCTCAACCTCCTTCAAGAAGTTGCCATTGTCTCGATTGTACAATGTAGAGGAAGACCCCCTGAAAGCAAGGTTTCTCTCTGCCAGTGAGAGACGTGTGAGAACATCTCGCCAGCGTCTTCGCTCTACCTCCATTAATGACATTTCAGTTTGGTCAATGGTCCTCCCAGATTTTAGCCGCAGTTCCAGATCTTTCCATGTTGCCATGTTATCTGCATGTTCTGAACTATTTTCATGGCCTTTCAGAAGCGAACCAACGTTTATCCAGTCTGAAAGTCCATCCGTAATTAGTTTGTACGACTTCCTTAAAAACACCTTGCAGCAGAAGCAATAAAGAGCATCATTCCTTCTAGAGTACATCAGCCAGCTTCGCTTTATTTTTTCCCCATTAATTAATGTTCTGTACATGTAATGGTGATGAACGCTTCTACCGTCCTCTCTTTTAGGGAATGTGAAATCTGGACTGATTTGAAATGGCCCTCGAGACACCAGATCTGTCTTCAAGGCATCTGACAAGACAACTGGCCAGTCATACGGATCAAGCGGTGGAGCAGATCTTGGTTCTTGTTGCTCAGTAGAAATGCCTGTGTGTGGTGTTTGAAGCTGAACAGAAGATGGGCCACTTGTTGGTTCATCAGGCTCTACTTCTACTGGTGTTTGAGGTTGCATAGAGGATGGTCCTGCTGTTGGCTCATGATGCTCATCAAGCTTTGCTGAGGATGGCTTTTCCAAATATTTCAATAGTGCTCCTGAGAAGAACATAACATTACATATTCTGTTAGATTTTGCTAAAATACTCTTTCTTATCTTGTTTGATAATAATTGATCTGTGTGAACAGAATTTGAGGTGATGTGATCCATTAAATTTCACATTTCGAAATATTATAAATATTACAGAGACTAGCTTACTCTACACGATTCCTGAGCACTTGCCTAGCTTGATGGTCTACCTAACCTAGTTGCCTGAACTGTAATCATAAGAATATACAAGTGGCACATCTCACCTGTGCTACTGGAAAGCTTTTCCTCCTCTATTTTCTTCTTTTTCCGTTTTTGAGCTCCTGATGGATAATGTTGTTTCATTTTCCAAGATATACAAAGTCACATCTAATTAACCACAACTAATCTGCTAAATAATAATAATAATAATAATAATGTTTTACAGTACTAGAAAAATTAAGCATTTAGGAAAGTATAAGTATATAGTAAGAATAAAGTTAAATAATATAAAAAATAAGATCTCACAATAGTTATTTACACATAACGACCAAAACGTTTCGTTTGTCTCCGTTTTATCACATTTGTCTCATACAAAAACTTTAATTAATACGACAGTAATAATAATAATAATAATAATAATAAGGATAATAATAATAATAACAATAATATTAATAATAGCTTCAGCTATATTCCTATTCTTGCGCACTGAGTTATGACCTGGGAGCCTGTCTAGAGGCCCCCTAGTAGCAGCGGGGCCCTAAGCGGCCGCTTAGTCTGCTTATGCCAGGAAACGGCCCTGTAGTCAAGACATTAATCAGCTAGAAAGGATTCAGAGAAGCTTCACAGCCAAGATCAACGAATGCAAAAAACTAAGTTCCTGGGAAAGGTTACGTGAATTAAACTCATATTCACTGGAAAGAAGAAAAGTACACTATTATTTACAATTGCGGAAAATAATGGAGAAACTAGCCCCACATCTTACCATATAAACCCTATAATCCCCCAAACAACAGTGGAAAGTAGAAAAGGAAGAATGTGTCATGTTCCCAAATTAAAGGCTAGACAGGGAACATCCTCAACCTTGAAGGAAAATAGTTTTGAGAGGACCAAGACTGTTTAACCACTGCCCAAGGAACTAAGGAACACGAGTGATGTTACGGTGGATATCTTCAAAAGAAGATTAGACGCCTGCTTCAGAACAATCCCAGATGAGCCGGGCGTATCTGGCTATGTGAGGTGGAGAGCAAAAGAAACCAACTCTCTACTTCACCAGACCAACTCGTGAGGAGGGGGCGACAAGCTTGACCTTTGTGAAATGAGGAATCATTGCGCGGAACATTTGAAAGGTTGAAAGGAAAAGTGGTACTAGTAGAAAGAGTTACTGTCTGTGAAGAATTTTTAGTTGTAACCCTGTTTGGTGTAATTGGATGGTTTTTAATATACTAAACTTTTGTAGGCTTTGAGAAATGGGACCTCATTTATAAACTAGCACTCTTACGCAAACTAGATTAATGGAATGTAAACAAAAGTATTATGTTTAGTATTGGCACTGTGCTCACTATAAATCTGAGTTTTCATCACTTTCAAAAATTTATCGATCAAATTTTGTTGAATTTAAATTTAATTTGAAAGGAATTATTTCTTGCTGGCAAATATGGCAAAATATAGCTTGCGAAAGGAGTACGAAGTTAGTATGTTATTTGCAGTCCACTGGTGTTAGAAATTCTAAAATAATTTTGGTTTAAAAGGTATAATAGTTCTCCCATTGCTTTATAAGTACTGTACTGTACAAGTATTATACTTGTTAATGGTTACTACAGTTTCCACTAAATTGCTATATACACTAGTACAATAAGTACACTAGTTATGTAATTAAGTCCTTTATTTTTGGACGAAGCTCCATTTGACAGGATTGACTATAAAAATTAACTTGAACATAACCATGAAAAGTTAGTATTTTCTAAAAATTATGCCAGTAGTTGTAATGGTGTAGCAGAACAAGCTTGAGTGCATGCGAGTATGTCTTGGATAGGGAGCGGCTTGTGTTGTTTAATTTGTATATGTATGCTTATATGACCATTTAATTTAGGCTGTATATTAAGACCTATAACGAAATTGGTGTCAGCTATATAACTAGTTTATTCTAGGGTTTGCACTAGTAGTTGGTGTTCTTGTTAATATGCTGTGTATGCTACAGGTCTTTCCCTTGTTCCACAATTTTGACCAGGTGTAAAATTAGATTCTTAGAACACTTACACGCTCAGTCACAATCGGAATCCAGGGTTAAAGTTAAACGTTGAAAACTAGTCCGTGTTGGCATACCCATAGCCAAACCGCACTCGTGTATTTTTTAGAGTGAAGCTTAAGTTGGTTTATTGTTACCAGCCAAATGTTAATCCGGAAGAATATATGTAATTTCATTACTGGGGTTCAAAACAGCTCTATTGTGTTATTGTACAATGTCCTGTCTCCAGATACTGTGTACCTCTCACCTATTTGGCAGTCTTGGTTCAGACAACTGCTGGTTTACAATACCTTATTTTTGTAATGTAGCAAAAATTATATATGCATATTAAGTTGTTATAATAAGTGTTATAAGTGGTATAAGATGTCTCATGTAATAACAATATACATAAAATTGTCAGATAATTAATCAAACAGTATGCCAGTATGCTAGGTTAAGTTGCTATGTTGGCCTTATTTTTGTATTAAGTTCAGTGTATACGTAAGATTGTACTTGTATGTTAGGTTAAGTGGCTATGGATTGTGAATGATCCGCAATAAAGATGTTTTGTTGTTGTTTGTTTGTTTGTTAGTGGTTTAACCCTTCTCCAGTCGACCTTACCCGAAGTAAAGGATCCGTGAGCTTTGCGCTCGAGTGACACCGGACTGTGACAGAATTGTCCGCCAGGGCTTAGAACCCCCGTTGTTCCTTAGGGAAGCACGGAAGAACCCGCGACTAGGGTTACACCTCATTTTTCACGGCCCTCTTTCTTCCATACATCTCATTTCTTTCTCTTTCACATATTTATCCTTTACATACTCCACGTTCGCCCATATACCCACGATAACACTTTGGCATCCCCAGTTTACGAACTTTGGAAGGGTCTTCAGGGAAAGTGTTTTTCATATTAGTTTCAGATAGTTGTTGAAAATAAGATGAGATTTTCTCTATAGTGTTGGAGTGTACAGTAGTTTATGAAGTATACTATAGGTGAACAGTAATACTATAAGCTGAGTGGTTTAATTAGCTATTATACTTTGCTTATTAATTGTAAACTGAAAAATCGGGTTTCTTAAGGTCATTGAAACTATAGCCTGCTGATCTTGGTTTTAATTTAGAATAGTAACTTTCTGGTAAGCTATTTTTTTTAACTGGTTTTACGACTTAAACTTTGGATTATTATTATTATTATTATTTTTTTTTTTTTTTGCGGATTTGGAGCTTTTCCATTTAGATTGTTTCAGGATGGAGGAGGAAGGAGCGGAATCTTTGGAGATTCTTGTTGAGAGGGGAAGGGAATCGGTTATATCAAAAAGAATAGATGGATGGCCAGCAACTGGGTAAAGATGACACTATTTGGAACCTTATTGAATCTTTGGGAAATAATATGAATTCGAGCACTAACTTTACGTATGGCGAATTAGCACAGCTAAGGGCCACGCTTTCACACCTTGCTGATAATGTTAAGGATAAAATGGATAATGTGAAGTTTGGTTATAGTTTTTACGATAATTGTCGGGATAAATCTTAACTCGCGATAAAAGTTAAAGATGGAACTCCATTGGAATATGTTCATCATAAGCGCGAAAATTTGAAAAAAAAACCGACCAAAAACGTTGAAGGTAAAAATAGACTTTATATCACGGGAAATAGTTCTGAAGAATTGGATAGCTCTGACGAACAAGGCATAACGGATCATGACTCTGATGATAGTGATAACGAGTTGCAATGGGGTGAACGTACAAGTTATTACGAAAAGCAGGGCATGTCTACCACGGATGCCATCAATACGGTGCGTTTAGAATTAGAAGGGGCTAAATTTAAGGGGCCGTTCAAAAATTACGTAACGCTATTTTTGCTAAAACTTGACACCCGAGAGATCCCCTAGGAACGTAATTCTGTAACACTAGACCAGACACCCCCTAAGATGTTGTGTAACACTTCCCCCAACCCCCACCCCACACGTTACGGAACGTTACAAGGGGATCGGGGTGTCAGGTTTTAGTAAAAATAGCGTTACGTAATTTTTGAACGGCGCCTAATTGAGAAAAAACGTTTGGGCAGTAAGGGAAAGGTAGCCAAACCTTGTCCTTGCGGGATTGATAAAATTCAGTCATTTGAGGATTTTATCCGTGATTATGAAACTTATGCCCTGGTAAAACTTGGTAGGGATATATCAAAGTGGGCAGTTAGTTTGCGTCAGTTTTTAAAGGGTTCAACTTTACGTACATATAAAAACATCTATAAAGTGGGAATTAATTATATTAACCTTGTTTCAAGACTTCGACAGTGGTGTAAAACCATTATCGATAAAAAAGTTACCCCTAAGGATTTCAGGATGGCCCAAGTTCAACCGGACGAAACGTACCATCAGTTTGCCTTGCGCTTACAAATTATATACGAGACTGTAACTCCTTAAAGGGATCGTAAAAGTAATGAATTAAGGGAACATTTTCTTGATTGCATATCGCCTGTAGTTGCTAAACGTATAAGGTTGCGAATGAGTGTAAGTAATAAAGTTGGAAAGAGCATTAAATGGCGGGATGTTGTAGACTGAGCACGGAAGGAAGACGAAGACGAGGAATCCTGTGGTGACGTACCAAATCGGGAATACCTCATCTAGACAGCAGCTCCTGAAGACTGGCTCCAGGATGATTATTCGAAAACTCCTAAGAATTTAGCTTACTCGGAGATGCTTACATCTAGAAATCCAGAAGAAACCATCATAATGCGTCCTAACCCAAATTTAGTTAATAATCAGATACGTCCTGACCTGAATGTAGTTAGTAACCAGATTAGACCTATGGATAAAGTCTGTAATTACTGTGGTCGTAGGGGTCACATACAGAGGGATTGTTGGCGAAGGAATGGCAGGTGTCTTACATGCGGGGATGATAAGCATAAATTGAGAGAGTGTCCTGATCGTATGGATCAATTTAGCAGAGATGGTGGATGTGATAAGTCTCGAAATTTTGACAGGAATAGGTCTAGTGATAGGAATTACATTTGGGACAGGAATTCAGTTCAGGTCAAATGCAGTACATTTGTCATGTATGTGGGGAAAAAAGTTATAGAATGTTCAATTGTAATTTCATAAAGAAATTTAGGGAAATCCTATTAACGTATGTAATCAACCAACCGATAATACAAAAACGCCTTTAAATGCATAAGCTCTGATCCGACGAGGGCCCGGTCAGAGCATAGCGATAACGTAACCATTTTTAAGGAACCTAACTTGTGCGCGAATGATGAAAGGTACACAACCCCTTGTACAAACGGAGATAATTTAGCGTCAGTAATTCAATCAAATTTGAATCCTAATGCAGCTGAATGGGGAAATAATGATTTTCAAGTGGGATAAAACTATAGTTTGCCATAACGAGTAAGGTGGGTCAATGAAAGTACGAACATTTCGATTCAAAGTCCTATAGGCTCATTCGCAGAGCAGATTAGCCTCAGTGAAGCTGACAAAGATATACTGTAGTTAGAAACAAGGTTATTTATAATACTGAAGGTGAGAATGATATGTTGAAGGCTAAAAGTCAATTGAAATTGGAAGTGAATTTGAATGACATCTTGTGTGTTGGAACCAGGAGTGTAAAAAGTACTGAAAATATTACTCAAGTTCAAGTACAAGTACTTTATCAAAAAGTTACTCAAGTTCAAGTACAAGTACTTTATCAAAAAGTTACTCAAGTACAAGTAAAAGTATCCATCCTGAAATTTACTAAGTTAGAGTAAAAAAGTATCTACTGAATAAAGTACTCAAGTAACGAAAGTAAAAAGTACTGACCTACAGTTCTCGTAAATTATACCAGTACATTTATGTTGTGGGCCATGAGGTCTTTAAACAAAACGCTGTATGTAAAGGATTTGCCAAACTACGTAAATTACCAGTGATGTAAGATTTGTCTTTCTTTTAGGTATCTACAACATATTTGTTCGATATAATTGATTACTGTCGTATCCACAACTACACTTAGGGTAATTTAAGCCAACTCATGCAGGCATGAACTTGTTACAACTATCATGCCACTAATGAATATTGCACAAATCTTATTATTTCAGGATAAATTATATAAGGAATTAAAAAAACAAGTATATGCATACATCCATTAAAACCAATTATATTATGCACCGCGCACAACTTGCGTTTTGATTCGCTGGCGGCTGCCACAAATTTGAGTTTTAAGAATAGTAACGAAATGGATAAAATGAATTGTACTTGAGTAAAAGTACAATAATTCTCCCCAAAATTACTTAAGTTAGAGTAAAAGTACTTGAAAATATAAATACTTTTAAAAAGTAGATACTAGAAAAAGTTACTTAAGTATGGTACTTAAGTAAAATTACTTCTTTACTTTTACACCCCTGGTTACAATAGTTGATTCGGGTGCTCAAAAGGGTATTATTGGATTGAAGGTGGCTAAATTGACACCAGATCTTAAATGGGGGTCAGTTAATGCTCAGCTTCATGGCATAGGTAGTAAGGGATCAGGTATTTTAGTGTCGGCTATTGTTAAGGGTTATATACATATTCATGGCATAGACTTTGGTCTCGATGAATTTTTAGTTGTAGATCAGACGGGTATAGATTTTGTCCTAGCTGTAGATTTCTTAGTTACTTACGGGCTTACATTTAAAGAATGGGGCTTGGTCGGAAGTATAAATATTTTAGGTTCGAAAATAGACCTAGAGAAATGTGTATTTATTGTGTTAGAGAAAACGAAGAAGTGCTTGTGTTAAGAGAAAATACTGCGGAAAGAAAAACAATAAAATTTATGTATGTCCAGCGATACTTGACTGGGGTACTTGAGTTAATCGTGCATTTGTTCAGAGAGTTGGTAACAAGGATGTAGTCATCAAGAATGGGATGTGGCTTGCCTATGCATATTCGATGGTGCAAAAAGGATGAATGGGTAGCTATGGATGAAGTGGAAGATGTTTCTGTGAACGTAGTCGCTTCTGTTAAGAATGAAAGTTCTGGATTTGTTCCAGAATGGACTTTAAGTAGGCTAGATTAAAAGAGGCTATAGAATTGTTAGAGGAATTTACTGCAGAATGACGTGACAACGTTTTGGATATTTAACATAAGCATAAGAGAGTGCTGAGTCGCGGTGATAATGATGTTGAACGTGCTGATATGGTCCCCCACAAAATTTAACTTTATGATTATACACCGATTAACCAAAAGCCCCGCAGATTTGATCGTTCTACTAATATTGAAATTGAAAAGCAGTGTGAAAAATTTTAGCTCAGATATAAAACCAAGTTCATCCCCGTGGAATTCCCCTACAGTACCGATAAAGAAAAAAGACGGGTCAATTAGAGTGTGTAGATTATAGAAGACTTAGTCTAGTTACACAGCCTCCAGATGAGGGGAGAAGAGAATTGACAGCTTTTTCGACTAATAGGTCCCACTTTCAATTCAAATCTTTGTCGTTTGGGCTTCGAAATGCCCCGGCTGCGTTTCAAAAAGAAATGCAGCGTATTTTGAGGGGGCTTCCTTGGAAAAATGTGGTGGTATATTTGGACGATTTGTTAATTATGGCGGAAGATTTAGATGAGCATCTTATATTGTTAGAATTAGTTTTAGATAAATTAGAAATGGCAGTCATAAAAGTAAAACCAGTGAAGTATAAATGGGTTCAGCATCAGGTAAAATTTTTGGGTCATTTAGTGGGTTCAGAGGGTCTAAGGAAACTTCCGGAATATGTCGAGACCGTTCAGAATTTTCCTCAACCAAAGACTATTAGGCAAGTTAGAGTATTTAGGGCTTGTTAACTTTCAACGCAAATTTAATTTAGACTGCTCTAGTATAGCAAACCCATTATCGGAGTTAACGAGGGGCAAGGCTGAATCTGTTGTAGAATGGGACAATGAGAAAAAGGAAACATTTATTAAGCTAAAACGAGAAATGGCTAAAGATATTAGGTTAACTTTTCCCGATTTAAGATCTGATGCGGAGCTCTTAATTTAATAAGTCAATGCTTCGGGAACAGGGGCTGGAGCGTCTTTGACTCAGGTTCAGGAAGGGGAAGAGTGGGTAATAAGTTATGCGTCGTTGGCTTTTAATAAACCACAGCGCCGTTATTCTTGATGTCGAACTAGATTTTTCGAGTGCAATAGTTTCATACGGTGCACGTTTAAGTTCATTTACCTTTTCCATTGGTCTTGAAAGCATGGAATGGGATAATGTTTTATTTATTAAGTGGGTGAACGGCTCTTTCTTGCCGACAAGCACAGTGGAATGGCTCCAATCAAACCAGGAATCACTAGTTAAGCTTAAGTATCATGTTGGAAATACGATTCCAATTTTAAAGAAGGATCCACTTACAGTATTAGTGAGTAAAGCCATATTTCAATGAATTTTTAATTAATGACAATATATTAGTTAAGTTTGATAGGAAGAAAAACAGATGTAGTGCAGTTATAGAATTTAAACTAGTAGCAGATATGTGGTTAAATTACATATTCTCTTAGTACATGAAGGTAGAGATAAGTTACATAATTTCGTCGCACATTATGTGGGGCATCCCACGTTAGCTAAGATTGTGTATAATGTTTGTAAGACATGTTCAGCCTGCCAGCTCAAGAAAGTGGGTCACTTGGTTAGAAAGCCTCCAATTTTGAGAGTAGTAACCAATAGTCCTTTCGAGTTGGTTGCTATAGATTTGTTAATGTTACCAAAAACTTCTAGAGGCTATATAGGTTGTTTAGTTAGTATCGACCATTTCAGTAAATGGCTAGTTGTTGCTTGTTAGGCCAATTAAGAATAAAACGGCAAAGACGGTCGCAGACGAATTTGAAAGCCAAGTGCTGCCTACGATGTTTCGAACCCTTGTTTACTTTTTAACGGACAATGGCCCTGAATTCCAATCTTGGATTTTTCATAGCATGCTCGCTAAATATGGTACACGCCATGTGTTTTCAAGTCCCTATAAACCGGCTTGCAATGATGCTGTTGAAAGGAGTAACAGGATTGTAGAATTACTGCGTAGCATTGGCGAAACTGCTAATTGAGATAAAAAGTTACAAAAGGTAGTTAGGATCTATAATGAAACGCCGCATAGCCAGTTAGGTATGTTTCCTTCAGCTAAGCTTCTGACTGAAAGTCATGATAAAGTCAATGTTATACCAGTTCCTTTGAGCGAGCAGTATACATGGAGGGAGGGTCATCCAAAGTTTTTGCCCTTTAGAGTTGAGGTAAAAGTAGTTAGGAAATTTATTATTCAGGATAGAAGTGCAGGAAAGAAAATAACCAATAGATACTGTAATAACGCGGGGTGTTAGACCCCGTTAGGTATTAGGTTAACAAAGAGACATAAAAGGTAATTACAGGTGCTTTGACTTAGATCTTCTTTCGAGGCAGCGTCAACAAACCTCGACCAACTCAGTCCTACTTTACTAATTTAGGAGCTATAGACATTACCCCTAACTGACATAATAATTAGACAACTTAACCTAATCACCAGTTAGTCATTTTATATGACACACCAAATAGAAATTAGAATCAACAATTTCTGCAGATAGAAAAATACATGCTGCTTAAGTCAGCCCCTGAAACGAACAGACCACGTCTTCGTGTTTATGTTTTTGTGTTGCCAGTTAGTTTCCTTTTAGTGACTTTTCCATTCAGTGACTTTTAGCCTATATACATACACACACACACGTCACCTCACTCCTCCTCTACAAGTTGAGTTTGTCAGGGGGTTGGGAAACCCTAGTCGATCTGCGCAGTGGGGTTGATGTAGTAGGAATAGGTGCAACACGCCAAGGTGGACTATTTGAACCATTTTCAGGAGAATCGGGACTTCCTTCAGGAGGACTCTGGTCATCCTGCAATTCACGTTCCCATATCTGGTCCTGATGGTGTTTAATAGAACGACCATCTTCTAGTTGGCACTTGAAGGAAATAGGACCCGTTCTCTCATGCACCGTTGCAGGAACCCATTTTGGTCCAGACCTATAGTTGCGAATTATAACTCAATCCTTAGGCTGCGCTTCTATAACTCGCATTTTCTTAGTGTCGTGATGCAACTTCTGTTTTTCCTGTTGGCGTAAAACTCGTTGTTGTAACGTTTCATTTGGACGTAGCAAATCGAAAACAGGACGAATCCCACAGCCAATCATGAGTTTAGGAGACACCCCCGTTGTCGTGTAAGGCGTTGGTCGATATTTAAACAAAAACTTATTCAATACCACTTTCATTTCCTTCCCATGAGAATGACGCAAGGCCGACTTGAAAGTACAGACATGTTTTCCGCGAGACCATTAGTAGACGGGTGAAAAACACTAGACCGGACATGTCTAATGCCATTTTGGTGGACAAAAGAACGAAATTCCTCACTGGTAAAACGAGTACCACTGTCGGAAACCAGAAGTACGAAACACGAAACGGAGTCGGCGAATAGTAACCCCCGAAATCGTGGAAGTGGTTGGAAAAATTTCCACCTACTTTGAGTAGGCGTCTACAATGACTAGGAAATAAGTGTTATTTATACGACCTGCATAGTCGACATTGATCCTATGCCAAAGTATAGTAGGCCATTCCCGAGGATGAAGTGGACTTTTCTTTGGAAGATCTGTTCTCTAGGCAGTTTTGACAGGAACGAACCAACGATTCGAGTTCTCCATCTAAACTGGGCCACTAGAAATAAGCTCAAGCCAGCTCTTTCACTTTAGTTACGCCCATGTGTTCCGAATGAAGTTCCTTCACTAAATTCGACCTGCCTTCAATCGGAATTATTACTCTGTGACCCCATAAGAGACAGCCATTTTGAATTGAGAGTCCAGACTGACGTTGATGGAAAAGCTGTAATTCACTCTCAACCTTGTAGGCCAACCACATGAGCAGTAATGGGTGATCCTAGACAGAATAGGGTCTGATTTGGTCCACTGTTCTATTTGTACTGCAATCACTGGAGTGGATTCCAAAAACTCCACCAAGTGAACCCATTCTGTAGATATAGGTACGCATTCATTTGGATTTTCTAAGGGCAACCTACTTAGAAAATCAGCCGTACATAGATGTTTGCCTGATCGATGTACTTAGTCAAATTTATAGGCTTGTAGAATCAGTGCCCATCGTTGAATCCAACCTGAGGCCATAACTGGAATATTTTTAGTCGGTGACAATAAACCTAAAAGAGGTTTATGGTCGGTGATTAATTGAAATTCATGACCCTGTAGATAGAAGTGAAATTTCTTTACTGCAAATACTAAAGCTAAAACTTCGCGTTCAAGTTGCGCATATCGCCTTTCAGTCTCAGACTCTCAGTTAGTGTTCTAGAAGCGAAACAGATAGGCCTATCTACACCGTCAATGTGGTGAGATAGCACTGCCCCTGTTAAAAAACTATATAGGGTTATGGGTTAATTGCTATTAACTTGGCCATCCGGTGGAAATTTCCGCCAGATATTGATGCTGAGTCAACGGCAAAAACCCTACGTCTTTTCGTTAAAAAAATTGTGTTTGTGGAGGTTTTCAAAAGACTTTAAGTAGTGTTTTTTGGGGGGCGGGGGTTAATGTTGAATTTATTTACTTTCGATATTTAGCTCTGCCTAATGGTAAAAAAAGGAAACTACCATACCTTATTATTTCGTTGGATCTCGCTTCTAGTTGTAGGGCGCGCGACTGCCTATCGTGCCTCTCTTTCGATGTAGGCGATAGGGTTGCGATAGGGTTACGCAAGGAGTTTAATTAATATTGGCAATTCACTATGCCTAAATACCTGAAGGAATAGGCCTATCCTTTTGCGTTATTAGTTTTATCTTATTAGTTTTTTACTCAGAACTTGTAGGAAGATTAAACACATCTTCCTTGCCTACAGCAATGCTCGTCACTAGGCAGATCTGAGAGGCTGTCTTTGTCTTAAATTCCCTTACTTTGCAAAGTCTCCAGACGTCTAATTTTCATTTTCTCTCGAAGTAATTTTCACGATCATCGATGGAAAATTTTGATACGAAAAAATGTTTTTCTTGTTGCTATGCAGGCCCAATATTGGGTTCTATGTATGGCAATTTTTTCCATTCCCAATAGGCTTTGTCGCCAATCCCGAGGCAATTTTGTAGTCATTTGATACAATAAATTAATAACTTGTATTTAATTATGAAATAAAGGTACCATATACAAACCGTATTGTAGGCATGTATAAGCCTGGGTTTGAATTAGGCTTTATTATGAACTGTAATGTAAAGTGTATGGCAGGCATGTATAGTTTTTCCATATACTGGGGTGGGGGGGGCGGAGAAAAATTTGTATGTTATACATAAAAATTTTTGATAAACAGAAACCATATGAAATGAATTAAAAAAAATGAAGTAGGAACATAGAAAGAGAAAGGTTACTCAAGACCTATTTAAATATAAAGGTTCAAGAGACCAACTTCTCGAATTTAGTTAAAGTTATGTCAATCAGTTTGACTCCCCTAGGCCGGGATGTGCTGGGACCGGTTCGGTCCGGTTCGCCCGAACCGGTTGTTAAATTTTGATTGGATCACCAAACCGTTTGTTGACATCAATGACTTTCGGGATTTTGTTGATTCAAATGTGGAATCAAAGAATATTCCTCTTCCACCTACCATTGCTAAAGCTAAGAAAATAATGAGCACAATTGCTATTAGCAGCGCGGAAGCAGAACGAGGCTTCAGTGTTATGAACGATATTGCGAAAGCGGAAAGAAGCAAACTTTCTGTTAATCATATTTCCAGTCTGATGACAATAAAAATACTAGGAAAGCCTGTAGCAGACTGGGATGCTGTGCCATATGTCAAGACTTGGCTAAGAAGTCATCGCCAAGCTGATGATACTAGAGTTCGTGAGAAAACTGATACTCAACCATCGCAGAACGAACTGGCTATATGGAAACTTCTTGAATGAGACAGCATGATTGAGAAGGCAAATTTATATCTAAATTTTTTTTTTTTTCAGGATTTTATAGAAAAATATAGGTAGTATCACAAGTAGTGGTCGTTTCAATATTTATTATTTTTTGATGAAAAAATAGTTTATTTTTAGATAATTATGTCATTAGTGAGTATAAAGAATATGTTAAATAATTTCTGCCGCTCACCCCAGACCACCTAGCTTAATGACTGGCGCCATTGGCGCTCGCCGATTTACACCCCTAGCTGGTTTACTTATATTGTTTTGGAGTTAATTGAAATGTACTTCCATGTTGTGTTGTTTGGTTAAATGAGTTTGTACTGTATTCAAACCTCCAACCACTTCAGTAATTTTAATTTTTTTATTAGTGTACTGAAGGACTGTAATTTGTTTTTAAATTTGGAAGCAATGTTTCTGTTGTTGTTTATTTTTCAATAACTATTAGATCCCAATAAAAGAAAAATTACCGCAATGCATTATACTATTTTATAATTATTACCAATTTGTATTTTGTATTGTATCTAACTTCTAAGTCATGTTTCGTTTGTTTAAACTTTTTACATTCTAACACGTTGTTTACCAAGTAGTTTTAGAATTATAACTCAGTTTTGTAATTGTCTAATTGACCTGGTCCAATAAATGCGTATATATAAAATTTTAACTTTAACATGTGTTTTACTTTTACAAAGAATTCCCTATATTATCGGTAGGGGAGAGTCGGGTACATTGAGCCACTTTTTGGAAACATGGTTGTACTACAAAAGAAATTTAAGAGACAGATATAGTTTGTAGACCATTATTTATTTTAGTAAACCTACAAGCTAAACCGCCAGTTAATTGAAGTTGAAAAAATAATTTATTGTATATTTTTTGTTCAGAAAATTTACTTTAAAGTGGTTCAAGGTACCCCACTCGTGGGGCACCTTGTACTATGTGGTGGGGTACTTTGAACCATGAAGTAAAATTTTATTTTAACATCTTTTATTGTAACACGGAACTAATTGCAACATCATGTATTGTAAGATCATTATAACAATATACATGAATGTGTTAATACTGCAACAAAACATTACAATCTTCTAATTAACACCACGTAGAAAATAATTAGTTGAAAAAAAATTTTTTTGTAGAGATCATCCTTGAGATCTTCACTGACAATTGTACTTTCAGAGATCAACTGCGAAATGCATCATAGATGCAATTCTTTTAGTGTCACCAGAAGCGGTAGGTTTGGGTAAGCACATGACTATGTCCTCCTCTAGTATGGTTGACACATCTTTAATGTCAGGTTTAATGAAACGGCCGGCCATCTTCTTTGATTGTCGGTAAAACTCAATTTTGTCGGCTTGCTCATTGTGTTCGTCTTGAACACCATCAATTTTATGCTAATACACGACAATACACCAAGACAATACTGGCTCTGGCTAGAGTTTTAGAACTCAAACCAGGGGTAGACAGGGTAACAAGAGTGGTCAGATTAAGGACTTCAACAGGTGACACAACAAGGGACATTTCTCTTTTGTACCCCCTAGAGTCTGGACCCAAAACAATGGACTCTGGAAAGCCATCTTCACCGACAGTAACAACTGGAGCAACTGGACTTTCAGTATCTCTATCCTCGACAGAAGGAGTGATAACAGTAACACATCCTACTACGACTTTGACAGACACAACACCTCAGCGACAGCTTTAAAAGCGCGACAATTTTTACAGAAGAAAATAGACGCTAGGGAATTGTAATTTCATCTTCTAACTTTCATTTTTGTTTTTCTTATGGCAAAGTCCATGAACAGTTTCATTCTGTAAATGTATATTTTCTCTTCTAATTAAATGCTACATCTTCTCCATAAGCTGTGGATTGTCCATGCTAATTGGTTTAACAGGCATTTACAACCAAATACGTAGTTAGCTAGATTACATTCAGACATAAAAATTGGTGACAATGACACCAAGATTTTTATCTCTCGGGCCCCCAGTATATGGAAACCTGATAAGTGTGGGCAGGGGCGTCGATTGCTCTAAAATAGTGGGGGGGTATACTTCGCCTTCAAACAGCGAATCAAACAATACTCTGAGTAGCTGTTGCGTGTAATATATCAATGGCGTAATTTACCATTTACCCGTTTTTTGTATTTTTCTCAGCATGTTGAAGAAAACTCAATTGTATTTAATTATTTTATGTCTTTCTTTATTTACAATTTTTTTGTACAGAAATAAGAAACACAATACAAACTATTTATAATATTTAACCTTTCATGTAGCATAATATCACACATATGTTTAACCGAAATAAATCTTTTATTATTAAACTGCACTTTGATCACACTTTGATATTGAAAATGATACGTAACAAAACCGTTTATTTAGCATATTTCCATTTCGCGTACTTAATGACCAAGAACACACAAATCCTACGTGCAATTATTAAAATACAAATTGACTGCTAAATTCCATGATAAATATACACTGGTGTTCGTGACAATAATTTATAATATTGCTATTACATTTGCATATGCATATAATACGACATATAACGTCTTATTAGGTGCCATTAATAGTTAGCATTTATAGCAATTCATCCACGAAAGTGGGGGGGACATGTCCCCTGCGTCCCCCCCGCAATCGACGCCCATGCGTGTGGGTAGTTGGGAGGAAACGAAAACGGTCCACTGAGTAGGTAAGTAGTTAATCTAACGATTATTAAACTCCTTTTATGTCAGTGACTGGGTGGATGAAACCAATCGGTTGTTGATCAGAGTTAATCTTCACACTAGTATTTATATACTGTGGTCTGTGATAAAGGTACTCGGTAGTACTGATACAAAGATACTACCGACCAACCAACCAACTAAAAAAAGCTGGACAAAGGTGAAAAAAAAGAAGATGCCGGAACAGCGGTATGGCAAGCAGAGGGGCTTGAAACGGAAAAAAAAGAAGAACCAGCTTTTAAAGTGTGCTCACCTAAATTAAACAAATAGAAGGAGGACTCATAAACAAAGTTAGGCCTGGCTGAGGAGACCAGGACTTATCTAATAACATTTGGTAAGTGAACCGTTGTATTTCTAAGCTCCAGTTTAGTGATAGTAGTTTAAACTAGGTCCAGTTAGATTAGGCATACATTGTGGTCTAAGGCCTAGCATTAATTTATAGTTTTGTGAGGAATCCTACTGTGGACCTCAATTTACTCTACCCGCTCTGGACCATTTCCGGAATCTCTAGACTGACCCTACTAAGCTAGGCTTAACCTACTCTGAAGTTAGACTGGAGATGTTAGGGGTAGGTTAATTGGGGACCAATTCGTACAGAGCAATTTTCATAGTACCATTCGGTTACTTCAGTTCTGCATTGATCAGCATTTGGGTGGGTCGTCTCGCGTCGGTCGTCCCATCAGTAACCCAATGGAATCCATAATACGTGAACATTCGGTTGGATGTGACACTCCTTTTTCAGTAGATAATTTTAAGATTTTGGTATTTTTTTACAAGAGTACATTACAGGCTTTTGAGGAATTTTACCTTCGCGGTCAATAGTTTAGATAATTCTAAGACATTTTTCTTCTATAACATTTCTCTCGCAAATTATGTATAAGCGAGATATTACGTGTTTACTTTGTTTTAGCCGCCGATTGATGCAATCGTGTGGTTCAAATTTTGAATTCAGTCAGTCTCGCCCAAGCTTTAGTGTCGCTCGCCAAGAAACTTGATCGTCATGGCTGAAAGGTGTGGCGGTTGTAGTGAAGACTATTGGTCGATTATTGCTAAATTTCATAAGAATAATCCTGCAACTTTCTCCTTCTTGCGTTCACACGGTGTATTACCTAGTAGTGTTCAGTGTCTGAACTGTGAATTGCCGTGTTTCTATCGTGAAGACAAACATCACTGGTTTTGTGGTCGTTCGATCAGGGTAGCTAAATCGAAACGCCGCAAAGTGTGCAACTTTAGTGTTAGCGACTACAAAGGCTCGTTTTTAGCACATCAGCATAATGAGCCATGGAAGATTCTACTGTTTGTCAACCATTGGATTCAGAAACAGTGGAATCATGAAACCATCATGAAGTGCTTGAATTTTTCCAGCCGTACTAGTGTCGACTGGCGCTCGTTTTGCAGCGAGGTTACCAACTATTGGCTGGCCCACCAGGAGGTTAGGTTAGGTTAGGTTATATATTAAAACTATGTTTTTCCGATTGTTTTTGATGTTGTTTGAACGAAATTAACCTTCGTTTTTATCACAAATCACTACCTTTTTACGAGAAATTGAGTAAATGTTTAACAAATGTACAATGTCCGACAAACGTAAAATGTTTGACAAACGTAAAATGCCCGACAACCTAAAAACTAGCTATGGCAGCTGCCATACCCGCCTCCCCGGCCACAACGCCACTGTCCATTGTACATTTCCATAAATTGAAAGCCGGAGAATATTTGGTAACACTCGAAGCAGCAGAAATGAAGCAGCCAAAGCATTTGTCATTTTTATCGAATCAAAAATGTTCCTGCCATTGACATGGAAGACCGGGTTACGAGGAGGAACGAACTCGGGAGAGATGCGGCGAACTCAGTTCCAAACCGTGGTGATCGGGATCGAACACGAAATCCTGGAGACATACTGTTGCCAGGAGTCCTTATAGGCTTGTTTAAGGACACGGCGGGCCACTGCCCATACCCTTTGCATGGCAATGCGGTTATCCGAAATTTTGTGACGGTAAAACCGGCGAGTAGCGGTCTTCTTGCTCTGGACAGCCCCGCATACTTCAGAAACCACCAAGGGACACTAGCCAAGTGAGAAGTGCGCTGTCGACTGGGAATGTCCATCTCTGCTTCATCCAAAATCTTCGCACTCAGGAAATCCAAACAACTGTCCACCGATGGAAAATCATGAGCGGTGCAGGACACATAAGTGAAATTACAGTAGAACTTCCACTCCACAAAACAGGAGCGAAGGTCCTCCTCCGAGACGTCTGAGAGTTGAGGGGCAAAGATAGTTCCTCGGCAGGAATTGGTCTTCGAATCGAGGGCACATGAGACCGGACAATCGCCCCAGATGGAGATTCCAGCCAGGGCACTACTCTGATCCGGAGATCGAAATTTGATCACAAAGCTTCAAAATATCATCTCGAGAGACCTGAGCGGAAGCCGCAAGGTTGCGAAAGACCGCAACACGATGATAACACAAAGAACGAGAGGAAGTCGGTTTAACAACAAAACAAGGCGACAGGAGAAGTCGATAGAGACGGAAATGTGGCGGCCACGGAAACGGACTTCCAAGACCGACGGGCTAGGTGGTGTTCAGAAGGAGAAGAAAGGGTACTCCGAGGCGCAGAACTCTGAGGAAACCCTTGACAAAGACCATAGGGTTCCAGAATGGCAATGGTGGACATAAGAGTGCGGGAATCAGCTACCTTACCGGAAAACACCTAAAGAGAGGGCGGAGGGAAGGTAGTCATGATAGGGCCATTCCCTGAAGAAACAATAGGGAGTAAGGGGGAAGAAGAACCTCCGAAGTTGTAGTCCGAAAATCAAGTGCCGAGGTCGTAAACTGAAGAGACGTAAAAGCAATGGCAAATGAAAAGAAAACTTCAAACCCCTTGCCAAAAAAGGCTGCCATCCTTATCCTACGCACACGGTGGGGAACGGCAGGTACAGGGCTTGGGTTTGGTTAAGCAAGCGACAAGGGTGAGGAAAAAACCCTCTCACCCACCTAATGTCCAAGGAAAGGGTCAAATCAAAGTCCAAAACCAAAACCAAATACGAGAAAGAAAGAAGGGGGGTAAAAAAAAAGGGAGAACAGAAAGATGCATTTCCAAATTGGCCAAGTGACGCGTCTCATAGCTCCGGACGAAGCGGTATTTCAAGACAAACAAAATGACAAACGCTTGAACTAACATCTTTTAATTACCAGACGTTTAGAAGACCCAATTCCCATCTTCGGTGGTAGTTACAACCAGGGCTGTACCATTGTACCAAGGCAGGGACGAGCGGTGCGGCCGCCCAGGGCGCCGACGCCCTTATACGTAATTTGCGAGAGAAATGTTATAGAAGAAAAATGTCTTAGAATTATCTAAACTATTGACCGCAAAGGTAAAATTCCTCAAAAGCCTGTAATGTACTCTTGTAAAAAAATACCAAAATCTTAAAAGCCAGAACAAAATCAGTAAAGTAACACTGCGCGATAAAGGGTTAACAGTGCCATCAAAGAAATATAATTTTTCTTGGTATATTATTCTTCACAAGGTGATTTCATTATTCTCGGTAAAGCAACTTATGCCGCACCCTGTATATATATATATATATATATATGTTAACCCCTCCGTCTATGGCCCTGGGTTGGTTCGAAGTCGACGGGGGTTCTGGTTAGGAGGCAGCAACGGATCTGTTACTTGCAGTAGTTTCTTCTATACTACTCTCCGAGTTCTCCTTTAGTGGCTCGGAGGATTCTGAGAGGCTTATTAAATTCTTTGAGGTTTCTCTCCGATTCTTCTTGTAGCTTATTGGGAGATTCTAATGATTCTAATGACTAAGTTCTTCTGAAGAGAGCACGGCTCGAAGGAGAAGATAAAGACTTTTTCTTACTGTGTTTTACTCCTAAACTGTTACAGGTAATGCTCAGCCTCGTAGTTGGAATCAGAACAAACATGGAAGAAATTGGTGGGGTTTATATACCCCGATTCTACTAACATCATCATTATTAAATGTTGAAGAGGCTGCATTATTTTTGCACAATATTTGAAAATAAAGTAAATCTTTTAGCTGTGTTAAGGTTTAAACGAATAAACAAGATATTTGAAGACGAAGCCATATTTTTATCTTAAATTGCATATTTTCAGATCTGATGTTATCATGATCTGCCAAGTTAACTAAAAGTGGAAATTGAACTATGCATCTTTACACTAAAATATGCATATGAGTAAAAATTAAAGGTTTAAGATTTACAATTAAATGCTTAGGTAAGAGATGACTTCATCTTTTATAACGAAGAAAGAATGTATACAAAACATGACATGGCAAAAGTTACTCAGGATTCATTATTAAGCTAAATCTAAAAAGATGATTATGAGATTTTAAAAACAACAGGTCATCAATTATTTGGCAAAGTAGAAAGCACATCAAAATTTATTCCAACGGAAAAATAATAACAAAAAAAAATAACAACAGTATTGCCGATTCTACATTCCTAATGGCGACATAATGTCGGGTCGGACATTGAGTACATTGTAATTTTGGTCTACTGTAACTATGATTATAATTATCAATTCATTTATTATCGTTAACTACAATTTCATTAAAGTACATTGACTACGTTATTTAGTACATTACATCATTAAGTACAGTTTCATTAAAGTACATTACATTATATTAAATTAAAAGTATTACAGTTAATTATAATTAAACAGTTACTATAACTTTGTTTTGTTACAGTGTTTCATATTAATAGACAATTAAGATTTTAGAAATATAATACAAAGTACATGGGCACATACGGTATGGATGAATATGGTTGAATAATAATATTTATACTACATAACATATAAATAATGACTTCTATAGAGTGTACAGTTTTTATTATGATGTTAAAGAATTTTCATACATTGAATACTAGAGATATGATGAAGGGAAATTAATGACGGGAAAATGTGACGTCATAGTTATTGAATTTGTACGTATAGTACAAATCATTATTAGGAAGACTTACAAGAACGAATTAGAGACAAAGAGTGGGTATTAATGACTAAGAAGTACAACTACGGGTTCCAATCCTGTTACATGCAATGTGTATGCATAATCTAGGGTCGAGGGTGAGATGCAAGACAATCATAATTAATTATAATAACTTCTATAACAAAAATGAAAAATGGAAAATGGATACGACTAAACCATAGAAATGGGAGATCGTAAGGTTATGACACAAACAAAAATAGGAAGCTACAAATAAATTTTTTATCCAAAACTCGCTTAGGCGATTTTGGTTTCTTATGTAAAAATGAATATGGATTAGTCATTGTTCATTTTTACATATATATATATATGTGTGTGTGTGTGTGTGTGTGTGTGTGTGTGTGTGTGTGTGATGGATGAAAATAACAACGAAGGAAATTAAAAAAAGAAATAGTACTCAAGCGCTTTCGTCTAATGACATTCTCAGGAACACTGAAATTAATAACAAGATTAAGACTATATATACACACTGTAGTTCACAAAGAAAACAAAAAATAATATGATTGGTACAGAAAATATTGGAGGAGCATACAAGTCACGTGGAATAGTTGCCAGAGTTTTAGTGCCTTGCTCTTCTTATCTAAATCTGGTCTGAAAGAATTCAAAATAACAGGATTCAGCAAAAAAAGGCCCTGGCTAAGGTTGAAATTGTTTGTAAGTTGAATAATGGCAGACTCAAGAATGTTTCTGTTAACAATATTGCTCGAATGAAACAGAACTGAAGAATTATTCCAATCAATACAATGGGACAACTCTGACAAATGGACAAAAAGGATATTGAACGACTGTCCCGTTCTAACAAAATAGTGATGTTTTATATAATGCATGAATTATTGGTAGGACTATATTTTATTATAACATTTTTCACAGTATTGTCATGTGAAAATACTACATTAATGTTCAAAAGTTTAAATACATTAGCAATGCCTAAAAAGTCTAGGAAAAATGGGAGTACTAAAATATTCGACAAAGTGCGAGGGTTATTATTCATACGACAGAAGGTTCGTTTTGCCTTGTTAAGGCAATATAAAAAAAAAACAGTTGGGTAACACAAATCGCTTCCAATATTGTTGATTTTTTCTAACTCAGTATCCATGTATTCCAGGCTGGCGATCCTAAGAGCACGGAGAAACATAAAAGAAAATATGGCTTTTTTAATGGGGGGTGTCATGTTCGGAGTAAAAGTGTACAGTCTAGGCGGGTCGAAATTTTATACTGAATAACCCGTTGCAGGAAAAGATCCCCCGGAGGAACCCCCCCCCCCCCCCCCCCCGAGGAAAAAATCCCCTAGGAAAAAATCCCCCTGGAAAATATCCCCCGAGGAATAAATCCCCCATTAGTCATGAAACATATAAAAAATTATCTAGAAATGACATAACTTGTTGCTCAGACTCAAGTGAACGGTTAACAAACCAACTGTACACCCTTGACGATTGGTTAGGTTAAGTCGTGATATTTTCGTTAGTTAGCCTTATAAGGCTAACTAACGAAGGCTGGGGCCCTGATCTTCAGGTGATCCAAACGTTCTATTTTCTTGGTCACCGATGTTAATCTTAAATGTTAATGTTAACTTAATGTTAATATTATCTTAAATGTTAACTTTTATCCCTTTAAGGCCGAAATCTTTTGTAGGTTTAAGTTATGAATGACTAATGGGAGATTTATTCCTCGGGGGATATTTTCCAGGGGGATTTTTTCCTAGGGGGGGTATTTTCTTCCGGGGGATCTTTTCCTGCAGCCGGATAACCACGCATTGCAGGGGGTTTCTATGGCTCCGAAAAGCCTTCTGATAACTTTTTTTTACTGTGCGAAGTGCTGTAGCGGTAGCACAATTTGGGGGTTTTTGCCTCTCATGTCTTGTTACATATAATAACATTTTTCCTGGTATTTTAAATCCTAATGCAATGATGCAAAATTGAATGCTAATTGAAATATGATATATACTGTAAATGAAACAAAATGTGATGTTATTTATTGACAATAGCCATTTAACAGCATTATATTAAGATTTTAAATTATAGACATATTGAAGAAGGTATAGAAAAGGTTAAAAATGTTAAAAAATGAAACAATGTTACAACCAGACGTTTCATTAAAGTGATCTTCCTTCAATGTTCCTGTAAATTCTTACTTCCATTGCCCTTTCGTGTTAAAATTAGGCATTTTTTTCCTAGATTCTAAAAGATTTAGAATAAATTTTTGACGATTTTCATAGCCATATCGTTCTCCTGATGCTTTTGTCATGAGACTGACAGCGGTCTCCAGTTTCTGACCATGACACGGGAGTAGTATAGCCGAAAAAGGGGAGAGTGCAAGAATGTTGCAGGTTATTATGAAATGTTGCAAAGGGGGTGGGGGTTGTTGCAAAGGGGGGTGGGGGTGGGGGGGTTGCAAAAAAGAAAAAAATAAAAAAAAGGAAAAAAAAGAAAAAAGAAAGAAAAAAATTCCCCCAAAGGGGGGATGCTGCAGGTGCAACAAGGGGAGTCATGAAACTTGGAGGCGGCGTTATCCCCCAAGAGAAAGGAGAGAGAGGAGGAGAGAAAGGAGGAGAGGTGTTCACCTGGCAGGAGCCAAGTGCACACTAAGACTTCAGCCGAGTTGGCGTTGTTTTATAGGCTCCTAATCAGCCAGAATCAGCCAGTTGGCTGAGCCAAGGTGAGAGAGACGCCTGAAGGAGAGAGAGAGACAGCTGAAGGAGAGAGAGACCTGAAGAAGAAAGAGACGCCTGTAGGAGGGAGAGACGCCTGAAGGAGAGAGGAGAGGTACACATGCAGGAGGTACACACACATACGCACACATGCAGGAGGTACACATGCAGTAGTTACACATGCAGGAGAGAGAGAGAGCTGAAGGAGGGAGAGAGACGCCTGTAGGAGAGAGAGAGAGAGCTGAAGGAGGGAGAGAGACGCCTGTAGGAGAGAGAGAGAGAGCTGAAGGAGAGAGAGAGACGCCTGTAGGAGAGAGAGAGAGACGCCTGAAGGAGAGAGAGAGAGTAGTTGCCTTTAAGGCATATTATTTTCGTTTTCCTAACCTAAGAGGCCACTAAGGGGTTTACCAAAGGGCCAAAAGAGAAGGACCAGAGGTCCTTGCTCGGCTGGAGCCGAGCTGGGAATGAGTCTTCACCAGCTTCTCGATCTTTTATAAGCCTCTATTCTGGCTGAGTTGCCAGATAGCGCAATGTGTTCCAGATAGCGCCATGTGTCCCATTAATCATCCATTGTGCAACACAATATGACGATAGTTATTCCAATTAAATTCTGTTTAAATACACCTTTATTAATTGCATACCTTTCCAGTTTTTTTTTTGCAATGATCGGATTGCTAGATATATATTATTATGCTATATATATATATATACACATTCTTTTCTTATGTTAGGTAAATATATATATATATATATATATATATATATATATATATATATATATATATATATTTATTTTATAACATTTAATTTTAGTTTAGAAGCAAATTTAACATTAACTTCATTGAACTTAAAGAAACAAATAACATAGTTTACCTTCGAAAACATAATAGAAAACTTCATTTTACGGTAAACTAGTTATTTCGTTACTATAATTATACAGTCTTTTAAACAGCTTATGATATATATATATATATATATATATATATATATATATATATATAATATATAGTGTAGATGAAGCCAATTAAATTCTACTTATTAATAAATAACTTTTTACACACAACTACATCTTAACTGCAAACACCTTGCACATCAATTCTTATTATCATTATTATTATTATTATTATTATTATTTCTACAATGAAACGGGGTCGGGTCGAAGAACGGGTGAGAGATCTTCCCCCCAATATATATATATATATATATATATATATATAAAATAAACGAGTAACAACTCATGCACACACACACACACACACACACACACACACACACACACACGATGAAAGGCAGAAGCTAAATCAGTTCGAATCGTGTCCCTAGAGACCTTTTTCGGGTCGAGGGATTATCCTTCTACAAGCTATTCGAGCAGAAATCACCACTGACTTCAGATATTAATATTGTCATTGTTATTACTTCTACAATGAAAATATTTACGCGTAATTTGTATGGTGTCATATAGAAATATAATGATATATATATATATATATATATATATATATATATATATATATATATATATATATATAGTGTAGATGAATCCAATTAAATTCTACTTATGGCAGAGTTTGTTTCTAGTGAGAAAGGAAAGCCAATGTTCTTAGTGAATGGGTTTTATATGTAAGAGATCAGCAAAGCCCAGCTGTTCATCATTCCACATAATAAAAGAAAGTGGTTGGCAGATAAACGGGTACCCTACGTGTCCTAGTGGTTAAGACGCTGGGGCTGTTGATGGTTCCACGTTAAACTGTAGGTCTAAGGTGGTCATTCCACATAATAAAAGAAAGTGGTTGGCAGATAAATGGGTACCCTATGTCCTAGTGGTTAAGACGCTGGGGCTGTTGATGGTTCCACGTTAAACTGTAGGTCTAAGGTGGTCATTCCACATAATAAAAGAAAGTGGTTGGCAGATAAATGGGTACCCTACGTGTCCTAGTGGTTAAGACGCTGGGGCTGTTGATGGTTCCACGTTAAACTGTAGGTCTAAGGTGGTCATTCCACATAATAAAAGAAAGTGGTTGGCAGATAAATGGGTACCCTATGTGTCCTAGTGGTTAAGACGCTGGGCTGTTGATGGTATTCAAATAACGGGGTATGCTTGTATGAGTTTACAATTACATCATTATTGCTCTGCATTACGCAGTATATGCGGCTTAATAATATTTCACCGCTTAAAGTATAAGGTAACCTGTACTCGATATGAAGGGCATTCATATCGTTCAGTACTATTTTTGTTCCCACTTTACAAAAATGAAACACCAAATAATTGTCCCCCGAGCCCCATCTATATATGTAATAAACGAATAAACAACTCGCGCACACACACACACACACACACACACACACACACACCTGTGTGTATATATATATATATATATCATGAAAATCAGGAAAATAACAAACGTGTATTAATTTAAATGAAACTAACATACGAGCCTCATTCCCCAACCCGGCTATATATATATATATATATATATATATATATATATATATATATATATATATATATATATAATAATAAACGAATAAACAACTCGACACACACACACACACACACACACACACACACACACACATACACACTTCCCGGAATTTATTAACCGGATTGAATAAAAGTAAAGGCAACTTTCAATATATTTTAGTAATATAACAGAATTAACAAAGTTACCCAATAAATATTTCGTTAGACAGAAAATGAATTTTTATAAGGGAAGCCCAACTAGCTATGAATATATCACCAAATCAAAAATAATAACAAACGCTTTATTTACGTTTGTTAAAAAAAAAAAAAAAAAATATTCGTTTTATTCTTTCCTTATTGATAACTTATTTAAACTAACACATTTATTATCATTCCACTTGACAACCAGAACTTCTCCCCGTGTGACAAATGAATAATTATAGTAACCTCTGTCTTGTTTTTTCTGGTCTACATTCTTCAAGGGACAATCTTGCAACCTATTTTCTCTGACAGTACCTGTGGCTCTTATTCCATGCATTTGTAAATGCACAAGTAAGTCTCTGGAGGTGAACAAATTATCGAAATATACACATGATGAATATTGCATTACTAGTCCTTCAGTCATGCTGAGAACTACCTTTGTTCCTAGATTCAATTCGTCATTTGGCTGCCCTGAAGATTTTCCACAATACAAATCAAATTTGTAACAGTATCCTGAAGCTCCACATAGAGCCCAAAGTTTATATCCAAATCTTATTGGCTTTCCTCTAATAAATTATTTCAAGGAATGATGACCATAATAGCCAACCATCATTTCATCTACTGATACATTTTTTTTTTTTTTTCCATGACTCCAAATTGCTGAAACGAATTGTTAATTTTATTGAATAAAACTCTTACTTTGAAGCCCCGATCTCCTTTGCATTTTTCAGCTTCAGAACTATCTGTGAAGTGTAAAAGGCTCTTTATTTCAAGAAATCGATTCGGGACAATGCTCTTTTTACAATATCAATGCCCAAGTCTTCTTCATTTGACCAATAATGTCCTTCAGAGGGCAATCGATGGTATCCTGTGAATAACAGTATTCCAAAAAATTGCTTTCATTTCATCCATGGACACAGTAATACAGCACTGAATAGAAGCTATTTATAAAAGAAAATGGGCTTTTGGTACAACTTGCATAATTATGATAGAGTCCTAGTCCAAACGTATTTGTCACACAGTTTACAAATTAGTTGACAAATTTATGAAAAAAGTGTGTGGAAACCATTCATGTGCAAAAGTCTTAGTTTGATAAAATATGGTAAATGTGGTACACAGTAGCTCTTTAGTTAATTTCAAGAAAAATTTAGACACTTTCATGAGTGAAAGAGATAGTTTGTAGATTGTATATCGTGTATATCCTTAGTTTCAGTTTTGTAGGCTCTTTTGGTGGATGTAAATAGTTGTATATTAATTAGCTAGTTTGAGGGTCTTCCGGAACGCTTCTTGTGGACATTCTGAACAGTTCCATCGGCTTCAAACTTATCTCTAATTCGAGTGATGGTAAGTCGCGTTGGTGGATCTGTTTGTCTCGTCATGATATACATTAATATAGTGATAAAAATACTTAAGATTGTCCATGATCACGAGATTCACATTTTCAGTCGTAGGGTATGAGTAATCGACATGGTGTAGCATGACGTAATGCCGCTTGTCACACCACCCATCCGCAAGACTCATTATCCATACCTGCTGCTTCTCTTCTGCACGCGTTGTTTCTTTTACTTTACGGTATATGTGAGACTTTATAAAGTTTAGCTCTGCAGCATACTTCAGCACATCGTCAGTGCAACGAAAGCCTTCAATGGTCTCACCAGAACATCCGTAGAGTATTTGTACATCTTGGAACTTCACACAATCCAATGTGGTTTTAAAAGAGGCATAGGAGGGGGAATAGGAAGTTTTTCGGTATCCACCACATCCTGGCACTTTGCTGAATACCATTTCATAAACGTTGTACAAGCAATATTAAAGGTAGCCATTTGAATACACGTCTGATTTTTCTTCTGAATACACGTCTGATCTCTCGGTCTTACTGCAGTCGACTGACCACGCAGGGAATCACAGATAGTAGCATGACTCACGGTCTTACAGTGGGCGGAGCTTAGAATTTTCGCCTGTGCACACACAAAGGAGAAAGTGAAACGCTAATTGAAACATGAGTTATTTAATAAACGAGATATTCAGTTAACACAAGAAATAACAGAAAACACAAGAAAAAACAAATGCTTAGATTTGGTGATCACAAACAACAGAAACCTAAAGAAACCTGTACTCGATATGAAGGGCTTTCATATCGTTCAGTACTATTTTTGTTCCCACTTTACAACCGGATGGTAAGTCATCTTTAAATACGTCTAGAATACAATCAAAAGCACGCACAAAGAGTTCATCGTTAGTTACATTATTAAACACAAGTTTATAAACACGCTTTTCCAATCGAGGGTTTATTTCTACCGACCCGAGCTTTTCAATCGTGAACACGTCTTCACTCAACATAGCGGCAATTGAAATAATTCTAAATCGTTACGACAACTGCGCGTTATATAAAGAAATAGTTCTTCAGGATAATTTTCACGAACTAGGCATATTTTATAATGTTTTACTAAACATCTTCACACACCGGCGCACTATTTGAGAGGAACATATGCTCATATTTTTCCTTTCTGCCCGTCAAACGATACTCATCTCTAAAGTCTGTTAAAAACTCACGCAGGACACTAGCCACAACCTCACTACGAACCTCGTCATGATATACATTAATATAGTGATAAAAATACTTAAGATTGTCCATGATCACGAGATTCACATTTTCAGTCGTAGGGTATGAGTAATCGACATGGTGTAGCATGACGTAATGCCGCTTGTCACACCACCCATCCGCAAGACTCATTATCCATACCTGCTGCTTCTCTTCTGCACGCGTTGTTTCTTTTACTTTAGACTTTATAAAGTTTAGATCTGCAGCATACTTCAGCACATCGTCAGTGCAACGAAAGCCTTCAATGGTCTCACCAGAACATCCGTAGAGTATTTGTACATCTTGGAACTTCACACAATCCAATGTGGTTTTAAAAGAGGCATAGGAGGGGGGGAATAGGAAGTTTTTCGGTATCCACCACATCCTGGCACTTTGCTGAATACCATTTCATAAACGTTGTACAAACAATATTAAAGGTAGCCATTTGAATACACGTCTGATTTTTCTTCTGAATACACGTCTGATCTCTCGGTCTTACTGCAGTCGACTGATCACGCAGGGAATCACAGATAGCAACATGACTCACGGTCTTACAGTGGGCGGAGCTTAGAATTTTCGCCTGTGCACACACAAAGGAGAAAGTGAAACGCTAATTGAAACATGAGTTATTTAATAAACGTGATATTCAGTTAACACAAGAAATAACAGAAAACACAAGAAAAAACAAATGCTTAGATTTGGTGATCACAAACAACAGAAACCTAATACTTTAAAGAAAGCATTCTATTAAATACTTTTAGCCTATGTTCACGAATTAATACCGGTTTTAAAATAGATTCGACAAGAAGACCGGCTGGACTGATTTTATAGAAATTCAAGGATTCCAAGTTGATCACGAGAGAAGTTATGTAGTCATCTTCCATGCTGCAAAATCTCGTCGTTAGCCTGCCTGCTCAGAGCACCGACAAGAGGTAAAATCGAATCCACATCAACACAAAATTTTAGTCGCTAAAATAACAGCCTGAGTATTGTTCATGTTCTAAATTATCTTTGATTCGTTTTGATAAAATTGAGTAAACTGCAGCCTTTGTTTCCTGATCAGAAACTCTCCGTCTTTTTCTGGTATGGTGCAAGGCTTCGTTGCAACCATATTCACTGCACGAGTCTACTTCACAGTCGTTGCCTTCTAATCTAGATTTACACTCTTCACTAATGCATTCGATGGGTGAATAATCATCTTGGTTGATATTATTGACACCACATTCGAGAGGGCTCACTGGGGTAACGGACACTTCAGGTAATGGCGCGGACGCTTGAGGTGGGTCGGGGACAATCTCCTCAGGTTGCCCTTGTGGCGGGGCAAATATTGTGTGGGGGTAATTATGTGTTGCTTCTAAGTAAACAAAACGGGCCTTATGTAACACAGTGGCAATTAATAATGATTTATGCAAAGATGCACCAGCTCTTCTGGAACGTCTGGATGCAATTTTACCGAGCGATATATTTATCAACTTGTATGCTTCAAACCCGTTTGGAACGTCAGATATCATGTTCACCACCTAGGAATTGGTCAAGGCACAGAGAGCTAACTAACACGACTCTATCCTCTATTACCAATCTTGTAATGAGTTAAAGTGAAAGTTTCGCCTGCCTTTATACAATGTCGTTCTGACGTCGTTATCAAGCTCCACACAGGGAACTTCCAGGAAGTAACATGAATCACCTTGCTGTTCTTTCACCTGTACACGCACACACACACACACACACACACACACACACACACACACACAAAGGAGAAAGTGATACGTTGGTTGAAACATGATTTATTTAATAAAATAATATCAAGCTATAATATATATATAATTTACAAAACACGTGTAATAATAAGTTAACAACAGCATCAATGATTATATTCAAGACATATTTACAAACGTGTGATAAATAAGTTAACAAATTGAATTTCTGTAACCCGAGAGACGACGGACGGAGTCATTACAAGCTCGGCTCCGCCGAGCTTGTAATGACTCCGTCCGTGTCTCTCGGGTTAAAATAATTCATTGTTAAATGTTTATTACACATGTTTAAAATTATAGAATATAATCATTGATGTCTGTTGTTAACTTATTTATTACACGTGTTTGTAAATATATATATATATAGCTTGAATATTTCTTTTATTAAATAAATCATGTTTCAACCAACGTATCACTTTCTCCTTTGTGTGTGTGTGTGTGTGTGTGTGTGTGTGTGTGTGTGTGTGTGTGTGTGTGTGTGTGTGCGTGTGTACAGGTGAAAGAACAGCAAGGTGATTCATGTTACTTCCTGGAAGTTCCCTGTGTGGAGCTTGATAACGACGTCAGAACGACATTGTATAAAGGCAGGCGAAACTTTCACTTTAACTCATTACAAGATTGGTAATAGAGGATAGAGTCGTGTTAGTTAGCTCTCTGTGCCTTGACCAATTCCTAGGTGGTGAACATGATATCTGACGTTCCAAACGGGTTTGAAGCATACAAGTTGATAAATATATCGCTCGGTAAAATTGCATCCAGACGTTCCAGAAGAGCTGGTGCATCTTTGCATAAATCATTATTAATTGCCACTGTGTTACATAAGGCCCGTTTTGTTTACTTAGAAGCAACACATAATTACCCCCACACAATATTTGCCCCGCCACAAGGGCAACCTGAGGAGATTGTCCCCGACCCACCTCAAGCGTCCGCGCCATTACCTGAAGTGTCCGTTACCCCAGTGAGCCCTCTCGAATGTGGTGTCAATAATATCAACCAAGATGATTATTCACCCATCGAATGCATTAGTGAAGAGTGTAAATCTAGATTAGAAGGCAACGACTGTGAAGTAGACTCGTGCAGTGAATATGGTTGCAACGAAGCCTTGCACCATACCAGAAAAAGACGGAGAGTTTCTGATCGGAAACAAAGGCTGCAGTTTACTCAATTTTATCAAAACGAATCAAAGATAATTTAGAACATGAACAATACTCAGGCTGTTATTTTAGCGACTAAAATTTTGTGTTGATGTGGATTCGATTTTACCTCTTGTCGGTGCTCTGAGCAGGCAGGCTAACGACGAGATTTTGCAGCATGGAAGATGACTACATAACTTCTCTCGTGATCAACTTGGAATCCTTGAATTTCTATAAAATCAGTCCAGCCGGTCTTCTTGTCGAATCTATTTTAAAACCGGTATTAATTCGTGAACATAGGCTAAAAGTATTTAATAGAATGCTTTCTTTAAAGTATTAGGTTTCTGTTGTTTGTGATCACCAAATCTAAGCATTTGTTTTTTCTTGTGTTTTCTGTTATTTCTTGTGTTAACTGAATATCACGTTTATTAAATAACTCATGTTTCAATTAGCGTTTCACTTTCTCCTTTGTGTGTGCACAGGCGAAAATTCTAAGCTCCGCCCACTGTAAGACCGTGAGTCATGTTGCTATCTGTGATTCCCTGCGTGATCAGTCGACTGCAGTAAGACCGAGAGATCAGACGTGTATTCAGAAGAAAAATCAGACGTGTATTCAAATGGCTACCTTTAATATTGTTTGTACAACGTTTATGAAATGGTATTCAGCAAAGTGCCAGGATGTGGTGGATACCGAAAAACTTCCTATTCCCCCCTCCTATGCCTCTTTTAAAACCACATTGGATTGTGTGAAGTTCCAAGATGTACAAATACTCTACGGATGTTCTGGTGAGACCATTGAAGGCTTTCGTTGCACTGACGATGTGCTGAAGTATGCTGCAGATCTAAACTTTATAAAGTCTAAAGTAAAAGAAACAACGCGTGCAGAAGAGAAGCAGCAGGTATGGATAATGAGTCTTGCGGATGGGTGGTGTGACAAGCGGCATTACGTCATGCTACACCATGTCGATTACTCATACCCTACGACTGAAAATGTGAATCTCGTGATCATGGACAATCTTAAGTATTTTTATCACTATATTAATGTATATCATGACGAGGTTCGTAGTGAGGTTGTGGCTAGTGTCCTGCGTGAGTTTTTAACAGACTTTAGAGATGAGTATCGTTTGACGGGCAGAAAGGAAAAATATGAGCATATGTTCCTCTCAAATAGTGCGCCGGTGTGTGAAGATGTTTAGTAAAACATTATAAAATATGCCTAGTTCGTGAAAATTATCCTGAAGAACTATTTCTTTATATAACGCGCAGTTGTCGTAACGATTTAGAAGATTATTTCAATTGCCGCTATGTTGAGTGAAGACGTGTTCACGATTGAAAAGCTCGGGTCGGTAGAAATAAACCCTCGATTGGAAAAGCGTGTTTATAAACTTGTGTTTAATAATGTAACTAACGATGAACTCTTTGTGCGTGCTTTTGATTGTATTCTAGACGTATTTAAAGATGACTTACCATCCGGTTGTAAAGTGGGAACAAAAATAGTACTGAACGATATGAAAGCCCTTCATATCGAGTACAGGTTTCTTTAGGTTTCTGTTGTTTGTGATCACCAAATCTAAGCATTTGTTTTTTCTTGTGTTTTCTGTTATTTCTTGTGTTAACTGAATATCTCGTTTATTAAATAACTCATGTTTCAATTAGCGTTTCACTTTCTCCTTTGTGTGTGCACAGGCGAAAATTCTAAGCTCCGCCCACTGTAAGACCGTGAGTCATGCTACTATCTGTGATTCCCTGCGTGGTCAGTCGACTGCAGTAAGACCGAGAGATCAGACGTGTATTCAGAAGAAAAATCAGACGTGTATTCAAATGGCTACCTTTAATATTGCTTGTACAACGTTTATGAAATGGTATTCAGCAAAGTGCCAGGATGTGGTGGATACCGAAAAACTTCCTATTCCCCCTCCTATGCCTCTTTTAAAACCACATTGGATTGTGTGAAGTTCCAAGATGTACAAATACTCTACGGATGTTCTGGTGAGACCATTGAAGGCTTTCGTTGCACTGACGATGTGCTGAAGTATGCTGCAGAGCTAAACTTTATAAAGTCTCACATATACCGTAAAGTAAAAGAAACAACGCGTGCAGAAGAGAAGCAGCAGGTATGGATAATGAGTCTTGCGGATGGGTGGTGTGACAAGCGGCATTACGTCATGCTACACCATGTCGATTACTCATACCCTACGACTGAAAATGTGAATCTCGTGATCATGGACAATCTTAAGTATTTTTATCACTATATTAATGTATATCATGACGAGACAAACAGATCCACCAACGCGACTTACCATCACTCGAATTAGAGATAAGTTTGAAGCCGATGGAACTGTTCAGAATGTCCACAAGAAGCGTTCCGGAAGACCCTCAAACTAGCTAATTAATATACAACTATTTACATCCACCAAAAGAGCCTACAAAACTGAAACTAAGGATATACACGATATACAATCTACAAACTATCTCTTTCACTCATGAAAGTGTCTAAATTTTTCTTGAAATTAACTAAAGAGCTACTGTGTACCACATTTACCATATTTTATCAAACTAAGACTTTTGCACATGAATGGTTTCCACACACTTTTTTCATAAATTTGTCAACTAATTTGTAAACTGTGTGACAAATACGTTTGGACTAGGACTCTATCATAATTATGCAAGTTGTACCAAAAGCCCATTTTCTTTTATAAATAGCTTCTATTCAGTGCTGTATTACTGTGTCCATGGATGAAAATTTTTTGGAATACTGTTATTCACAGGATACCATCGATTGCCCTCTGAAGGACATTATTGGTCAAATGAAAAAGACTTGGGCATTGATATTGTAAAAAGAGCATTGTCCCGAATCGATTTCTTGAAATAAAGAGCCTTTTACACTTCACAGATAGTTCTGAAGCTGAAAAATGCAAAGGAGATCGGGGCTTCAAAGTAAGAGTTTTATTCAATAAAATTAACAATTCGTTTCAGCAATTTGGAGTCATGGAAAAAAAAAAAAAAATGTATCAGTAGATGAAATGATGGTTGGCTATTATGGTCATCATTCCTTGAAATAATTTATTAGAGGAAAGCCAATAAGATTTGGATATAAACTTTGGGCTCTATGTGGAGCTTCAGGATACTGTTACAAATTTGATTTGTATTGTGGAAAATCTTCAGGGCAGCCAAATGACGAATTGAATCTAGGAACAAAGGTAGTTCTCAGCATGACTGAAGGACTAGTAATGCAATATTCATCATGTGTATATTTCGATAATTTGTTCACCTCCAGAGACTTACTTGTGCATTTACAAATGCATGGAATAAGAGCCACAGGTACTGTCAGAGAAAATAGGTTGCAAGATTGTCCCTTGAAGAATGTAGACCAGAAAAAACAAGACAGAGGTTACTATAATTATTCATTTGTCACACGGGGAGAAGTTCTGGTTGTCAAGTGGAATGATAATAAATGTGTTAGTTTAAATAAGTTATCAATAAGGAAAGAATAAAACGAATATTTTTTTTTTTTTTTTTTAACAAACGTAAATAAAGCGTTTGTTATTATTTTTGATTTGGTGATATATTCATAGCTAGTTGGGCTTCCCTTATAAAAATTCATTTTCTGTCTAACGAAATATTTATTGGGTAACTTTGTTAATTCTGTTATATTACTAAAATATATTGAAAGTTGCCTTTACTTTTATTCAATCCGGTTAATAAATTCCGGGAAGTGTGTATGTGTGTGTGTGTGTGTGTGTGTGTGTGCGAGTTGTTTATTCGTTTATTATTATTATATATATATATATATATATATATAATATAGCCGGGTTGGGGAATGAGGCTCGTATGTTAGTTTCATTTAAATTAATACACGTTTGTTATTTTCCTGATTTTCATGATATATATATATATATACACACAGGTGTGTGTGTGTGTGTGTGTGTGTGTGTGTGTGCGCGAGTTGTTTATTCGTTTATTACATATATAGATGGGGCTCGGGGGACAATTATTTGGTGTTTCATTTTTGTAAAGTGGGAACAAAAATAGTACTGAACGATATGAATGCCCTTCATATCGAGTACAGGTTACCTTATACTTTAAGCGGTGAAATATTATTAAGCCGCATATACTGCGTAATGCAGAGCAATAATGATGTAATTGTAAACTCATACAAGCATACCCCGTTATTTGAATACCATCAACAGCCCAGCGTCTTAACCACTAGGACACATAGGGTACCCATTTATCTGCCAACCACTTTCTTTTATTATGTGGAATGACCACCTTAGACCTACAGTTTAACGTGGAACCATCAACAGCCCAGCGTCTTAACCACTAGGACACGTAGGGTACCCATTTATCTGCCAACCACTTTCTTTTATTATGTGGAATGACCACCTTAGACCTACAGTTTAACGTGGAACCATCAACAGCCCCAGCGTCTTAACCACTAGGACACATAGGGTACCCATTTATCTGCCAACCACTTTCTTTTATTATGTGGAATGACCACCTTAGACCTACAGTTTAACGTGGAACCATCAACAGCCCCAGCGTCTTAACCACTAGGACACGTAGGGTACCCGTTTATCTGCCAACCACTTTCTTTTATTATGTGGAATGATGAACAGCTGGGCTTTGCTGATCTCTTACATATAAAACCCATTCACTAAGAACATTGGCTTTCCTTTCTCACTAGAAACAAACTCTGCCATAAGTAGAATTTAATTGGATTCATCTACACTATATATATATATATATATATATATATATATGTATATATATATATATCATTATATTTCTATATGACACCATACAAATTACGCGTAAATATTTTCATTGTAGAAGTAATAACAATGACAATATTAATATCTGAAGTCAGTGGTGATTTCTGCTCGAATAGCTTGTAGAAGGATAATCCCTCGACCCGAAAAAGGTCTCTAGGGACACGATTCGAACTGATTTAGCTTCTGCCTTTCATCGTGTGTGTGTGTGTGTGTGTGTGTGTGTGTGTGCATGAGTTGTTACTCGTTTATTTTATATATATATATATATATATATATATATATATATATATATATATATATATTGGGGGGAAGATCTCTCACCCGTTCTTCGACCCGACCCCGTTTCATTGTAGAAATAATAATAATAATAATAATAATAATGATAATAAGAATTGATGTGCAAGGTGTTTGCAGTTAAGATGTAGTTTGTGTGTAAAAAGTTATTTATTAATAAGTAGAATTTAATTGGCTGTTTAAAAGACTGTATAATTATAGTAAACCAAATAACATAGTTTACCGTAAAATGAAGTTTTCTATTATTAAGTTTTCGAAGGTAAACTATGTTATTTGTTTCTTTAAGTTCAATGAAGTTAATGTTAAATTTGCTTCTAAACTAAAATTAAATGTTATAAAATAAATTTTATATATACAGGGTGGGCGGAAAGTAGCTCCCTATTTTGGATTGGTAAAAAAATACGTATATTATCCATTTATTTCAGAAGAAATAATATGAAAAGGTAGGCATACATGGTAGGTTTTCTCTAAAATTCAATGTGGGCTCCAACTCTTTCCACCAGCTTCTGGAGCCGCCCAGGAATGGCGTCCACTGACTTTAGCAGGAACTCCGGCGGGATGGAGGACATGACTTCCCGAATTCGGTCCTCCAGTTCTTCCAATGTCCTCGGTTTGGTGCGGTAGACTTCTTCCTTTACCCACCCCCAAAGAAAGAAGTCGCACGGTGTCAAGTCGGGGCTCCTGGCTGGCCATTGATGTGGACCACGACGACCCATCCAACGCCCAGGGAAGTGGGCATCCAGCCACTCACGGACAACAAGAGCGAAGTGCGGAGGGGCGCCATCTTGCATAAATATCAGATCGTCGATGTTCTCCCATGTGCTGACAACCGGCCAGACCTCGTTTCGCAACATAGCAAGGTACCGCTCAGCATTCATGGTGTTGCGCAGAAGGAACGGGCCCACAACCTGATCTAAGGTCATACCAGTCCACATCAATGGCCAGCCAGTACCCCCGACTTGACACCGTGCGACTTCTTTCTTTGGGGGTGGGTAAAGGAAGAAGTCTACCGCACCAAACCGAGGACACTGGAAGAACTGGAGGACCGAATTCGGGAAGTCATGTACTCCATCCCGCCGGAGTTCCTGCTAAAGTCAGTGGACGCCATTCCTGGGCGGCTCCAGAAGCTGGTGGAAAGAGTTGGAGCCCACATTGAATTTTAGAGAAAACCTACCATGTATGCCTACCTTTTCATATTATTTCTTCTGAAATAAATGGATAATATACGTATTTTTTTACCAATCCAAAATAGGGAGCTACTTTCCGCCCACCCTGTATATATATATATATATATATATATATATATATATATATTTACCTAACATAAGAAAAGAATGTGTGTATATATATTATATATATATATCATAATAATATATATCTAGCAACCCGATCATTGCAAAAAAAAAAAAAAACTGGAAAGGTATGCAATTAATAAAGGTGTATTTAAACAGAATTTAATTGGAATAACTATCGTCATATTGTGTTGCACAATGGATGATTAATGGGACACATGGCGCTATCTGGAACACATTGCGCTATCTGGCAACTCAGCCAGAATAGAGGCTTATAAAAGACCGCGAAGTTGGTGAAAGACTCATTCCCAGCTCGGCTCCAGCCGAGCAAGGACCTCTGGTCCTTCTCTTTTTGGCCCTTTGGTAAACCCCTTAGTGGCCTCTTAGGTTAGGAAAACGAAAATAATATGCCTTAAAGGCAACTACTCTCTCTCTCTCTCTCTCTCCTTCAGGCGTCTCTCTCTCTCTCCTACAGGCGTCTCTCTCCCTCCTTCAGCTCTCTCTCTCTCCTACAGGCGTCTCTCTCCCTCCTTCAGCTCTCTCTCTCTCCTACAGGCGTCTCTCTCCCTCCTACAGGCGTCTCTCTCCCTCTCCTGCATGTGTAACTACTGCATGTGTACCTCCTGCATGTGTAACTACTGCATGTGTACCTCCTGCATGTGTAACTACTGCATGTGTACCTCCTGCATGTGTAACTACTGCATGTGTACCTCCTGCATGTGTGCGTATGTGTGTGTACCTCCTGCATGTGTACCTCCTGCATGTGTACCCCCTGCATGTGTACCTCTCCTCTCTCCTTCAGGCGTCTCCCTCCTACAGGCGTCCTTTTCTTCAGGTCTCTCTCTCCTTCAGCTGTCTCTCTCTCTCCTTCAGGCGTCTCTCTCACCTTGACTCAGCCAACTGGCTGATTCTGGCTGATTAGGAGCCTATAAAACAACGCCAACTCGGCTGAAGTCTTAGTGTGCACTTGGCTCCTGCCAGGTGAACACCTCTCCTCCTTTCTCTCCTCCTCTCTCTCCTTTCTCTTGGGGGATAACGCCGCCTCCAAGTTTCATGACCCCCCTTGTTGCATCTGCAGCATCCCCCCTTTGGGGGAATTTTTTTCTTTTTTTCTTTGTTTTCTTTTTTCTTTTTTTTTCTTTTTTTTTATTTGTTTTCTTTTTTGCCACCCCCACCCCCCCCACCCCTTTGCAACAACCCCCACCCCCTTTGCAACATTACATAATAACCTGCAACATTCTTGCACTCTCCCCTTTTGCGGCTATACTACTCACGGGTATGGTAGAATCGTCAGTGACTCTGCATGAGCTTTGATAATGTCACTGTCGCTGAATTCATTTAGAAAAGGTGGTGGATATATGGTTTCTCTCTCCCACTCAACTAATTCGGTGTAATCTTCTGCCTTCAAGTTGAGTGTTTTAGGAAGTTCAAACTTTCTCAGTTTTGGGGAAGACTTTCTGGCCTCAATTATTCGCTGGATCGCAATTTCTCTCACTTGTTGTCTTTGATCCGTTATCATTGCCAAAAGAATATTTTCCGGTGTGGCAAAATAGGAGTTACATTTTAAGACTGGTTCCATAATGTTTTGGAACTTTTCTTCAACATTTTATCAGTTGTGTAAGGTACCAAAAATTTATGGCTCCATCGATCGCTTTTGGATGTGATTTAATTTGGAACCACCCGGGAGCATAGCACTGCATTATAATCTTCACAATGTCTTTGAAACCCCGTTCTGGTTTCAATGTTGATACATACAATCCTAGAACACGATTAGCCCAAGTGAGCCATCGCGTATAATGAATATTTCCAGGAGATTTCGAACTCAAGTTTTCGGGAACGCTGCCCGATTAAACTGATGTATCATCCATTCTACTATCAAATCCTATGCATTCTAAATGTAAGTTCTCCGATTTTGCCTTAACAATATTTCTTTTACCAACTCGCACTCTTTCTCGTTCCACTTTTTTCCTATCAAGCATGTTAGATTCATTCAAAATTCGCATGTCTTTTAAAGCTGCATTTACAATGGCGGCCGCTGCTCTACAGCTAACGCGATAGCGATCTGCAGTAATAGCCAGCTCATCATAACGGTATCTGTTTTGTTCATGATCTTCTAACTCCAGTTCAGGTTTAAAATCATCATTTTCTTCAGTACTTGCATCCACTTCCATATCATCTAAGATGTCTAAACATCCAGAAATGTCATTGAAAGAAGTCTTCATTTTCTCTTGAGCTCTTTGTTGAGCTCATTGTTGCGCTTCTCGTCTAACTTCACTTCTTCTTAATGCAGATGTTGTAGCTCGATCAATTGGTCCCAGTTGATTTCTGCGTTCTTTTTGTCCTATGAAAGATTCCCATTCTTGGACTGGAATTCTTTCGATACACCTGCACTGTGGCCTTTCTCTTTTTTTGTCATAGCACTCGCAACTGCATACGTCAAACATATCATCAAACGTTGACAACTTTGCGAAGAATTCCTCCTTTACTTTTGTTTTAGGGTATTTTATTTAATTTAGATGCTGACATCATCAGTCGGCATACTTTTATGAAGATACCTTCTGTACCAATGGTAGGAAATGAAAATCGGTTCCAGATGACTTCAATATCAGTAGTGACAATCCTGTAACATTCGTTGGCACTACATGAACCTTTACCCTCAGTATCTTTTATTTGCCGAACAAAAAAACAGTGCCTCACTAGTTGGCTGACCAAAAGCAGAATTAGCCGTCTTGCTACGTGTGGTCATTTTTTAAGAGACAAAATTTATACTTAAGTCATAAATTTATATCATCTGAAAAGAAAAAAAAACATGATTAGAAAGCTGATCGCACAATATATAGCATATAAGTAAGTCAAAGGAAAATGATAACAAGGGCTCCTCAAATGGGTAAAGGGGTACTTTGTGCGACCCCTAGGGGGGGGTAGCACAGTGCTTAATTTTTTTATGTAATGATAAGGACATTAAGTGAAAATCCATGCAATGCATGCTTTTGGATAAATTATTTTTGTGTGTTTCGACCCACCCTAGTGTACACAGGACAAATTGTTTGTTTTCTCCGATAGATACTAAACTTAAAATCTGGGCTTTCTCTCTGTAAAAACTGAACAAAGAAGTCATCCAGGTCACGCTTTATGGGTTAGATCAGAGCTTTCCAAACTTTTCACGTTGGCGACACACTATTTAAGCATAAAAATTTTCACGACACATTAATTAATTTTTGTTATCAAATATCAAATATCAGATAATTTTTCAGTAGGTGGTTTATCTTGTAGCCGATTTTGTTGATAGAAAAATAAAAATTTTCAAAATACAAAAAACACTAATGTGTCGCGACACACAGTTTGGAAAGCTCTGGGTTAGATACACAAAATATGGTCGAAGTACCGCAGGCATGGAATGCCAACCCCAAGGATTCTAGGAATGTAAGTTATTTCAAAAACCTCCACATAAATACTGGAGAGAGGAAAGGCGACAAGGGATTACCTATGAGGCTATGACCATCCCAAAAACCTGTTGATAAATACTGACTGAATTTGCAGTCTTTGATGTAAAATTTAATGAGTTCCAAAACAATGTGTGCAAGTAGTGGCAGCCACTTATGTAATTCTCGTGAGAGAAAGTCAAGCATGTCGTCAACTGGCACTTTTGTAAATAATAAACAAACGTCAAAGCTGATCAATCTATCATTGGTTTAGTAGTATGGGCGAAAAAGGTTAGAGTGCAAATGTTGATCAATGTTGCAAGAGGTTATGCAACAAGGGGGAGGGGTCTCGCAACAAGTTAATGTTGCAAGGGGGAGGGGTCTCGCAACAAGTTAATGTTGCAAGGGGGAGGGGAACTCCTCCAGCAAGCTGGGGAGTCCACCTATCCTCTTTGCTGGAGAAGGTGGGACGGCCTCACCCCCCAAAGGGGCATACCTAACATAAGAGAGAGAGGAAGAGGACAGAGAGAGGAAGAGAGCATCCAGCTTCTGCGAGAGGCAGAAGCTCAATGAGAGATCATGGTAGCAACACTTGACTTAGAACTCGAAATCCGCCAGTTGGCGTAGAAGACAGTTGGCTTATAAGGCTTTATCTGGCTTAGAAGGCGTAAATGGTTTGTTCAGGTGTACATTATTACGGTTGAGTTGCCAGATTGCGCTATTTATTTAATTAAAGCATATATTCTTGACAGTTGGCTTAGAAATCCGTCAGTTGGCTTAATCCGCCATTTGGCTTAACCCGCCAGTTGACTTAGAAGACATAGAAGGCAGGTGTATGTGTATATATTAATTAACTTTTCAGCTGCCAGATTGCGCTATTCAGATATTCTTGACAGTTGGCTTAGAAATCCGTCAGTCGGCTTAGATCGCGTAACCAGCCATTTGGTATACATATGTAAAAAGTGAACAATGAACAATTTCTACACCATCATTATATGGATTCATTGTCTTCATGCAGAACTTATGTTCGAATAGTTTTATGTTCGAATAGTTTTATGTTCGAATGTCCATTTTTACATAAGAACCAAAATCGCTTAACGCGAGTTTGGATAATAATTTTACTTGTAGCTTCCTATTTTTGTTCGTGTCACAACCCTACGATCTACCCTTTCTATGGTTTAGTCGTATCCATTATCTATTTTCCATTTGTTATAAAAGTTATTATAATTAATTATGAATTGTCTTGCATCTCACCCTCGACCCTAGATTATGCATACACATTGCATGTAACAGGATTGGAACCCGTAGTTGTACTTCTTAGTCATTACTACCCACTCTTTGTCTCTAATTCATCTTTTCTAATAATGACTTATACACTATGACGTCATAAAATAACTTTATTCTCTTTACGTTTCCCACTCTTTGTCTCTAATTCGTTCTTGTAAATCTTCCTAATTATATGTAAAAATTCAATAACTATGACGTCACATTTTCCCGTCATTTATTTCCCTAAGGACTAAACACTCTATAGAAGTCATTATTTATATGTTATGTAGTATAAATATAATTATTATTCAACCATACTCATTCTTACATTCATGTTCTTTCTTGACCGCTATCCTTTATTAATTTTATTACTTATTCATTCATCTACCTATTGTCTACTTATGCCCTATCAACTTATCAGTCTATGTTTACTCGTGTCAATCATGAAATGCAAAACTTTCGCAGTTCGTTCGAGAACGCGAAAAAACGTTCTCGTATTATTTTTTTCATTTTTATTTTTAATTATATGACCTCCCGAGTTGAACTCAAAAATGCTGAGTTAAGAAGTTATAAAATTCCACTCACGACGACAGAATCGAGCGCCTCAAAGATAAAAAATACCTCCGTTCGCTCTGATTTCAAATTTTAACATTTATAACATATTATGTTATATCATGTGTGTCATGTCTTATGTACTTGTGTTGTACTAATAACCATCTCGTATAACCATATATAAATATATAAAAACACTGTAATTAATAATAACTTGTAATGTACTTCAGTGAAACTGTAATTAAATGTAATGATTTAATTTATCATGTAAGAATGTACTTCAAAATGGAAGTGTAATTAAACAAGTGAATATGAATTAATTGGTAATTGTAATCGTAATTGTAATGAACCAAAATTAATACGTACTCAGTCATGTACTAAATTTGTACTTGTGTACTATTACGAAATGATATCGCCTCCATAAATATAGACTCGGCGAAAAATACAAATTAGTTTTTATTTTTATTTTTTAAATTCTTATTTGCAATCATTCAAAAACATCTGATGTGTTTAAAAAAAAGGGGGGAAACTTAACCTTCGACTGTCTCCCCCAAACATTTAAGCTATATTATACATGAACTTGTAAAAAATACACTTCTTCAGATTGCCACTTCATTTAAGGCTCTTCTGCATTAGACTTCATATTAGCACCTCATTAGGAGGGGGCAGAGGCCCCTTGCCTTCTTAATATTTTTAGATTCCGGCCTGAGCCATGGTTGAAAGAGGTCGAACCTCTACCCTTGTAAATTCAGAGTACTAACTGTAATTTTTAAGAAGTAAACCAAAGTAAGAGAAAGTTTTTATCTTTTCCTTCGAGCCGTGCTCTCTTCAGAACTTAGTCAAGTCGACAAGTTATAAAAGAAAAGTCGATAATTTTAGTATAAGAGAAAGGATCAGAGAATTATAAAAAGAGAAGAATTAATAAGCGAGAGAAAGAGACAACCCAAGCACCATAGAAGATATTGGCATAACAGTCTGGCGAGTCTGTAGCCAAGGGTTTAACAGAGAGGCGACCCACCATTTAAGGCGACCGAAAAGAATTATAGAAAAGTATAAAGAAGAAACAACGTTGCTTGCCTCCTAACTAGAACCCCCGTCGAATCCGAACCGACAAAGGGCCATAAAGGTGGGGTTAACACATATAATTAAATAATAATATCGTTTATATATATTCAACCAAAAGAATTAAATAAAACACCATTACATCATTCTGTTTATTTAGACAAATTATTGAATTCAATTTCACAAAATATATAGAAAATAAATACACAACCCTATACGAACGAGGAATATATGCAATAAAAATTGATAATAGTATAAGAAATACGAACGATCGAGTGTATATATATATATATATATATATATATTATAATCAAAAAATAAAATAACAAAAAATAATATAATACAAAATACTGGAGTATAATCATCAATATATTCGTACAGGAAAAAAAAATATATATATATTATTGAAAATAAATATGCATCAAACTACTTTATGTTCTACTGCGCTTGACTAAAGCACTAAAGTCGCACGTAATCGAGTCTACAGTCACATCATTATTGCTTTGCACTACGCAGTAAATACGATTTAACATTATTTCACCGCTGAAGATGTGCTGGCGCCTATACGCGATGTAAATGGCCATCATATCGTTCAATACTATTTTTGTGCTCACTTTACATTCGGTTGGCAAGTTATCTTTAAACACGGCTAGAATACATTCAAAAGCACGCACAAAGAGGGTATCGTTAGGCATCCCATCATTATTAAATACAAGTTTATAAACACTCCTTTCCATTCGAGGGTTTTTTTTCTTACCGATCCGAGCTTTTCAATCGTGAACTCTTCTTCACAACGCATAGCGACAATTGAAATAATCTTCTAAGTCGTAACGACAGCTGCTCATTCTTCAGGGTGAACGGCGGAGGCGAGCTCTGCCCTGTATTGCTCAAGTCCTTTGTACCAAAATTCATGATATTTGGAAGAGTCTAAACCTTTTAAATAAGCATCCAGCTCTAGACCATTCTCGCCTTGTTCATTCCAACATTCGATAAACCCGTCGAGCAGAGCGGTGTATGTGTATTCAAGAACCGTGTCAAAATAAATCATATCCGTAACACGCGCGTCTAATATAGGCTTCAGCTTGCAGAATCCGACGATTTTAAACATTCTGTCGAGGATGAAATGGTTTCGCGTAGGGACAAGAACGTTATTATCAGATGCATTTTTCCACATCAGTCGTATATCAATGCATGGCTGATCGTTATTTATACACAACGTACAAACACTGGCATATGAGGGGCATCACTGATCTGTTCTCTTCTCGTACCTACACCTGCAGGTATTTTATAACGGTCCTCACCCCACTTCTCAACTATCACAGACTATTCATCTCCTTAACACTTAAATAAATAACATTACGTTTACCAGAGTTTGCTTGTCTACAAGTCGTTTCAAGTACATAGTTAATGGCACCGGTTTCACGCCTGAACACGCGCAATTACTTCGTCACGGACACATCGTACGCGCAGTGAGAATACTTCTCAAAGGAAGTTCCATCGTATTCGAAGAGTGCACGTCCAGTCGGTTCAAGCTCTGAGACGACTATGAGCCACGGGTGGGCGGGCCGGATCGACTGGGGATGAATCACGCGAGTATTTGTATCCATTATATCGGGCAATTTTCCGACACATGGGGTATTTTCAGTTTTAATGTTTTATGCGCACTAGACGTTCTCCACACATTAATAATCCGGTGCACTATTTGAGAGAAACATGTGACCGTATTTATTCTGTATCCATGGCGAACGGCTAGGTCTAGCTCATGGCTTGTATATTCACCTCTGATCTTACGCTGGTTGGTTGTATGATTACAATCCCCGTTGTTCTCCTCTGCGCACTTCATGCACAGGGGAAACATGAGCTTATGATCTATAACGACGGGTAAGATCGGCATCCATAAATCGAGAGGGGGGAGCACGTCTACGAAAGAGAGTCCAAAGTACCGCTCACTCAAGTTAGCTAAGAACTCCTCGATGGTTGGCGTGGCGGGGCCCACCAATTTTGCAGGTGCACCTACGGGGTACGGATTGTTCTTCATCACGTAGGGATATAAAGAACAGAAGTCACAGTAATGGAGTTTCACGCCCTCCGTAGGCGGAAAATATAGCTTGAATGGGTTTGTACGTCCTCCGAACAAGCTGTCGCGGCATTTGAGAGGATCCAACACCATTGAACGCTTGATGGCCCTTATTTCTTCAGGGTACTGGCCATCTGTTTCCATCCGTGCATCATACTCATGCTCCCACAAAATCTTGTGAGTGAACTGGGAGCCTATAAGCTGATCGCGGGTGCGGGTCCATGCAAGACTGTCGGCAGGAGATCTACCGTGGATATCTCCTATGATTCCACACTCAGGACGTGGGCATCCATGCCACAAGCAACCGTTAAAGGAGTACACAGTCTTCTCACCAGTGGTTCGGTATTCGCTTAGACCATCAACCCAAAAAAACACGACCATTGGCCTTAATGGGTACTTCTCCCGTGTTGCGGGCATGCTTTATGTATACATCTGTCTGTTGCTATAGGTGTATGAGCCGTAACTGCGGGGATTGTTTCCGTGAATGACGGCTAAGGTGTCTTTAGGCATGAAGTTATTCTTGAACACCGTAAAACATAATGAGACGATCGTGGTTGCGATTTGCAACGGACCGCATTTGAAACGGGCTATGTACATCCTTCTAAAGGCCTGGAAACATACTCTAAGCACGCGCACATCATTCACGCAATAACGTTCACATTCATCAGCTATATTGTATGGACTAGCTTCATTAAAACTGTTGCAGTAGCGGTCAAATTCTTCACGCTCACTATCACTCATGTTGGTGTAGTTAAAGTAATGTTTGGGTGGGGGTAGTCCTACGTAATTTAAAGTTTCGTTAGTGAGGAATGTGTAAGGGAAATATCCTTTTGAAACTTCAGCGGCTACGCCCATGACCTTGGGTAGCTTTGCTAATTTACAAGGTGTGAATAATAAAGTATCTTTAAACTGAACATTATCTCTTATCTGCATCTTTATTAGTTTGTTGCCTCCTTATAAAGGAACTGTGTGTCAAATTTTGCTTCGTTATGGGCAAGAATATACACAGTCATTTTTTGAACTTGTTCGCTTACTTGACAATTTAGGATACAAAGAGTTTCACAGAGCTGTCGTGTACATTCATTTTAAAAACGTTTGTCTGCTTACCACATTTGTGACACTCATCACACTCGTTCTCCATGCACTCATCACAGATAGTCTGGCTTACAAGTAAACGTGGAATAACCTTTTTGGTTTCAGCGTTCGTGTATGTTTCTATATCGTAGTACACTGTTATACAAGGGCTATTTTTAGGCTTAGCATCTTTCATATAACATACATGCTTTACTCCGGCCGCCTTATATTTCTCATGGCATGTAGAACAGTGAATTTCATCACATTTATGCTTGAAATTCCCCCAATTATCCATCATATGAAACATACCGCACTTACAACTCCTCATTTTCCTGCAAGTGTCAATTGATTTATGGAGTTCAAAGCATTTATTATTGAAAAATGTACGTCTACACACATTACATTCCCTCTTCTCAGCTTCAACTACATGACTTTCACATTTGGGGCTTTTACATTGCTCACATACCATGTAGCATTCCTTACAATGTTTCACTATATCAGCATATCAGCAAACTCGAGACATCCCTTACACTAAACATGATGCCTTCCATATTTTCGACTTTTACCATAACTAGCGTAGAGAGTCCTTATATTACGGATGGGGAGATACGATGTTCCTGACAATCCTAAAATAAGTAGAGGTCTTCTACGATCTCTCACACAGCTTTTAAAAACATACACAGTCCAACGACGATCATCCATTCCAAATACAACTATACGAACATTCATTTCCTGCTCTACCCTTCTCAGCTCTTCAGGACCCATATTACACTCAAACTCAAGCTTACAATCTGAAGCCAGTTTACGGGCACGCTGCACAACAGTGGGCAGCCAGACGAGCTAAGACTATTGATATAAAGCCGCAACCACGATCGACGTTTAAATGCTTTTTGTAAATAACCGGGGAATTGAAATTAAGAGTATAAGGTGTGGCACTATGACCCGCAACCCGGAATACTCTGTCAATATCTACCGTGAAGTTGTCCATGTTGAAGGCTGTACTACTTCGAGAGACCTGCATTATACGACCCAAGATATATTCTATGTCTACAGTTGTCATCTGACCCGAACCTGAAGGACAACTTCGTCCGTACTTCACGTTTGTCGCGGTTCTGAAGGGCAAACTACACAATACGTTCAACTACGCGTCGCAGTCCAACACCGTTGCTATACAGGGATCCAGAGTCAACCCTGACTACGTACCGATTTCTAGTCAGGGCAGGGGTGGGGGTAGCGGTGTGCACCAACTCGAATGTTATACCTTCCTCCACAGCACGAGAAGCTGCTGCTGCTGGTGTGGAGGAAGTACCCTGAATTGAACAGGAATAAGGGGGTATATTTGAGGAAGGTACTATTGTGGGGGTTGTGTCGTAAGATGTAGAGGGTTGGGGCTCTATTACTAGGGGTCTAACAACCAGAGCTGGGCACTTGCGTTTTTTTTTGCGGTACTGCGGTACTGCAGTACTACCGTGTTGGTCGGTACCGCGGAAAGTACCGCGGGAAATTTGAATGCGGTAGCGGTACTGCTGTACTTTCAGCGATCCTTTGCGGTACTGCGTTATGCGGTACCGGTTTGGTAGTGCGGTAGTAGTACCGCAGTACCGCAGTACCGCAAAAAAACGCGCAAAAAAACACAAGTGCCCAGCTCTGCCTGAGTAACAACCGGCGCAATCTTGGCACGCTTTATACCTGACGTGGAGGATTCTTCATCATGCTTCCGCTTTCAATTGTCGCGTGCTACAGGTATCGCTGGTGAGGGTTCGTCAGCGGGGATGGAGTCTGTAGCTACACGGTTATCTGGGTCATCTGTAATATCGTTGATAGGGGGCTGTACCTCGTCGTCATTCACAGTTCTGTGGAAGAAGAAAAACAAGAATATAAGGAGTAACACTTAAATTTTGTTGTATTTTGTAAATGACCCACTTAGGGGTGTGACGTGTTAGAGATGGAATCTGTAGAAAAATTCAGGTTTACAAGTCCCTCCACATGTATTATATCTGGCCCTACAGGATGTGGTAAAACTGTGTTTATGCTTAAAATCATTAAAGATAAGAGGGAGATGTTCTCAAAATTTGTGCATAAAGTAATATGGTGCTATTCGACGTATCAATCAGTGTTCAACGAGTACCAAAATGATATTTTGTTCCACAAAGGTGTCTATGACGTTAATTCGTTAAAAGGAAATGAGCATACAGTCGTTGTAATTGACGATCTCATGTTGGAAATGGATAAAACGTTTGCCGAGACATTTACAGCGTTCTCCAACCATCTTAACATAAGCGTACTCTTCATCAATCAGAATCTATTTTTCAAAAATAGATACATGCGCGATGTATCGTTAAATACACAATATCTAGTGTTATTCGCGGAACGTAGAGATGTGTCACATATTGAGGTATTAGCCAATCAAATGTTCCCGAATCAGCGGACGGAGTTTTTGGAGGTTTATAAAGAAGCTACAAGTCGGCGTTACTGATATTTGCTTTGTGACCTTCACCCGCGAAACACGTTTAGGGTGCTTCTAAGAACAAATATATTCCCAAACGAGCCTGAAACGGTGTATATTCCAGAATGACAAATAGGCTGAAGAAATATCATGAATTAATAAAAATCTATCAACGATTGCCCCGGGCACTGCAACAGATGTTTGTTGAAAATATCGACTCCGACTTTAAAATGCATCTATGAAATCTGTCTTAATGTTATAAAATGTAATGTACCAATAAAACCTCCTCAGAAGCTCGCCTACGTCGTTACAAGAACATAATACGCACGCTCGCTCGTAAAAGTCAAAATGTGGGGGAAGAAAAAGTGAATTATTGTACAAAGAGGGGGCTCATTCCTCCCCATCTTATTTTCAGTTTTTGGACCTTTACTGACTAGATTAATATGATGAAGAGAGTGGTAGTGATTCCGCACGAGGTGTATGCTTCACTGCAAAGTTCAAAGAGTCCAGACACGGTTCTAGAGCCCCGTAAAAGCAGGCTTAAAAGAATGGAAAGCGAATTGCTAGACCTATTAAACAGTGAAAAGTCACCTGATGAGAAAAGGATATTGTACCAAGAAGCTCTGCAGAAATTTCTTCATGAGTACGAGGATTATAAGAATCCGACAGATCTCCCCGTGGTTATTAGGCACAGTGCGAGCAACGATGAGCATGGCGACATAGAACCTGGGCCCGACGTTAGAGATGACCAACCAAAGAATAACGGAACGCAACACATCGAGCATGTATTAAAAAGCAGTCTCCTACATACAATGAGGAATAAAGGCTTAAGTCTTTATAATCTATTGAGTGAGGACCCCATCATACAGTGGACCGATACAGGCGAGATCATTGTTGAAGGAACAAGGGTACAGGGATCCAATATCGTCGACATTGTCTATGATCTGGTGAGAAAGTGGGACAGGCCCTCACCAACAGGATGGAAACATATTAAAGCAAGACGACTACAACAAATAAATGTCCCCAAAACATTGATATGAATCTGAATAGGTTAAAAGACTTGGATCAAGTCTCGCATGTGTCACAACTGAGTACGCCATCACCACCAACAGTAGCATCTCTGAAGAGGAGAAAGAAGAGACCAAACGGCCAACCTTATCCACGTGTTTCTAAAATACGCAAATGGCTAACATATTAAGAAAACGCTATTATGACATTTCTAACCCCGCCTCCTTTGGCGGTGTTAATAGACTGTACAGACAGAGATGTTTACAATGATGGAGTAAGGAAAAAAGATGTTGAGAGGTTTTTGCGGAAGCAGGATGCTTATACACTTCATAAGCTGGTGAGAAAAAGGTTTAAAACGGCCAAAACAACAGCGGCTTCGATTGACTCTATTTGGCAAGCGGATTTAACAGACATGGAAAGATATTCAGTGTATAATGATGGCTACCGCTACATCCTATTCATAATAGACGTATTCTCTAGATATCTGTGGCTAATTCCTCTAAAAAATAAATCGCCTGAAACAGTTGCTAAAGCTACCAAAACGTTGATGTTGAAAGAAAACAGGGTTCCTGGCTATTTTTGTACGGATATGGGGAAAGAATTTATAGGTCGCGCTTTTGAGAACATGCTGACAGAGTTTAATATCAGTTACTACACTAGCAATTCTATACATAAGGCCTCTTTAGCTGAAAGAGTTCAACGTACCATAAAGGAACGCATGCATCACTATTTTACACATAAAAACACATACAGATATATATAAACATTCTGGGTTCATTGGCTTCATCATACAACCGTTCACACCATCGCACGATTGGCACAACACCTAACGAAATTTTAGAAAGAGGTACGCGCCCAGAGCCTGACGGAAGAAGAAATGGAACACCGCCGCCACACACTACACGTTTCAAAATCAATGATTATATAAGGCTATCGAGTTCTGGAAATGAATTCGCAAAGGGATTTGAGCAAGGCTGGACACGTGAGATTTTTAAAGTTAGTGCTATGAGACCTAAAGGCGAGATAATGATGTATTACGTTGAAGATTTTAATGGGAAGGAAATCGCCGGAGGCTTTTACCGCGAGGAGTTGCAGAAAGTGGCATTTAATTTAGGAAAAAATGTGTTTAAAATTGAAAAAATTTTAGGCAGCAAAGGTTCATGAAAGAGAAAAATGAACTTGGTGAAATGGCTAGGGTACCCAGAAAGCCTCAACACCTATATAAAAGCTGGTGCAATAATGAAGCTTAAATAGTATGCAACATGGCACCTAACCACTTCTATGTCACACTCCCGTCCTCTTCTCTGTCTGTACATCGTAACAACACCCTGGCCAACTTTGTAACAGAACTCCATGGGCCCATTGAATTGGAACGTGATTCGTATGAAGTTGGTGTTTGTGAATTCTAGTTAGCCACCAAATTTTTAAGTCTTGAAAATGAACAGATCATATTTCTGATCCTTAGAAGAGTCGGTGAGTGTGAAAAATTAGGCATAACCTAAGACAACACTATGCGATCAGTCCTGTTCGGTAGGGTACAGTACTATAGTACAAATGTAACACTAGGAATCGGTCATTATGACAGCTACGGACAGTGTGACGGGTTTAAACAAGAGTCTTGAAAAGTCGTACCTGACAAACGACTTACTTTTTGAAGTCGTAAACATAAACACGCCTGCACGCACGTTGAAGTTAAAATCAACGCTTAGTAGAAATATTAAAGACAAAGAACTGTTCACAGTTGTGGCCGAGGGTCGATATAGTGCAGCCCTCCAAAGAGACACCTTTCTCGAGGCACAACATGACTTGTCCAGCTTAATGTATCAGTTGAAATTGGAGAAATTGGGTGAAAGCTATCCATCCCTAGACATGTGCTATATTTACAGCAATATCGTGGAGCATCAATTTGTTGGGGACACCCAGGCGCGCCTGCTGCGCATTGTACACATTCCCAACCATAGAGGGAAGAGTTTGAGCATTACATATAACAAGCCCCATTATGTGAACGTTGCGACTAATCTATTAACCAATATCTCAATATATATAAGAACAATTGAGGGGAAAAAATTTCCCATTCGGTGATAGGAGCTTAACAGTGAAGCTACACTTTCGTCGCATTCAGTTATAATGACCCGAAGCCTTTCACAGTCTATCGAGGGGTGAGATATCAGCGTGGGAGTGGGCTTGGCTCCATTTTTACAACCATACTACGCACGGCTATCCCATTGTTGAAGATGGGTGGTAGATACCTCGGGAGGAAGGTGTTACAATCAGGTTTTAACGCGGTAGAAGACATAATGGGTGGAGCTAAACCTAAAGAAGCTCTAAAAAAAAACATTTAAAACGTACACGGGACGAAATCATCAAAGATGCAAAGAGAAAAATGCGTGGTGGTGGAAAGAAGAAGAAGAGGGCTGGCAGGAAGAAGGGGTTACCAACACGTGGCGCTAAACGTAAAAGGACATAAAAAAAAGAAGTGTTCTAAGGGAATGAAGCATATGTCTGATAATTTTTTTAACTGATATAAGCTGAGGACACTGCTCTCACGAATCATAGGCTGATTACTACTTGTCGAGAGAGGTGGCACTATTTCTGACTCATCATGGCGCGTTTCATCCATCCGTGTAGCTCACAATGTTGTAAATCGGAGCTGTCCCTCTTTGATATGCCCCTACACAGGTTTCTATTGAACATAGTGACTTTATTACAATTAACCCATTAAACACAATTAGTTCGCCCAGTGCCCCTATAAAATTCGTGTTTTGGACGTCTGCATACAGACTTCACATTCCAGGAGAAACTGCTTAGAAATGGGGTGGATATGAAGTTAAAGCTCACCCGCACGAATCCTAAGATCTGCATAAATCTGGGACCTGATCAAGAAGAGGGCGCAAAACCCTTTGTGATTCACATCATGGAAACATATCTGCGCGTACGGCGAGTGAAATTAAGTTCGCCGAAATATGTAGAAATTTAAAAAAATTTAATACACGCAACAGTAAAATACCCAATTAACAGAGTACAGATCAAACTATATACGGTGCCCGCGGGGCTGGCCTGGAAGCAGCTAGAAAACGTGACCCTGGGAGTTCTACCTAAAAGGTTATTAATTAGAATGCAGGATCACGCTTCGACGAATGGAAAATATAAAAAGAGCGCCTTTAAATTCGAGAATTTCGGGCTTAAAAATATAACTCTATACGTCAATCGCGTTGCGTTGGGTGGGACTATGGATACGGACTACTCATCAGACGCTGTGTTCCCGCTCTGTGCGAGAGCTTATAGTAATTTGTCCCATATTGCTGATGGCTGTGACGAGCTTTGGATTGGCGTAACGCAGAAAGAATTTGTCGATCAATTTAACCTTTACCCATTTGATATTACCCCCGACTTATCTGCTAGTGTAGATACACACTTAAGTCCACAACAAAGTGGGAACATCTCAGTCAGATTGGAATTCGTCGACCCTATAGACGCGCGTGTTAGTGTACTAGTATAACTCGAATCACAAGCTCTAATAGAACTCGACCGCCTCAGAAATGGACGCGAATACATTCCAGAGAATAATGAAAAGTGACCGAGTCACACGCTCCGAATTTATCGGTGTGCTTGCGAAGAATGAAACATTGAACTTGTCAATTACGAGAGTGGTGTAGTCTTATCGTCAATACGGACATTGTGGCGGGTGAGGGGATTCATTGGTTTGCAATCTATTTTAAAAATAGGAAAAGAATGTACTATTTTGATTCACTCGGCACTCAGCCCTGGAGTGACCCTGTTGTCGTACAATTTATCGAACAGCTACATGTCCCTGAAATTGTTTGGAATCCTTACCTTTTCCAAGGATATTTTAGTAATACTTTTGGCATGTACTGTCTTTCATTTCTCCTGCACATGTCACCTGGGAGGGGATTTATAAATTTTTTAAAATTATTCAATTTGTGCGACAATGAGATGAATGATGAATTGGTATGCAGACAGATAAAACAAAGGTTCCCATTTGTGCGCACTCGCTGTATTGTGTAAAGTTTTACGTGTGTGTATAAAATTGTAACTATATTGTGTAAAGTTTTACGTGTGTATATATATAATTGTAAACGTAAAATGTCTCCATTAGTGTTAGACTTATTTAATGGACGCTAGTTCTGTAAGCCGAATTGTACTAAAACATGCTTTCTACCATTTAATAAATTGAATGAAAATACAATGTGTTTTGTTCTTAACCACAAAAAAAAAACTTACATTAGTACCTCGATGACCTGGCATTCGTTGGACCGGATGTGAGCCAATACCTCGATCTCGGCATTCAGGTCAACGGGTTGGCTGCGCGGTAAAGCCTCCAAATCGCCGTCGTTTAATTGCCTTTCATCAAAGCTGTCACGAAAAGTAGCTATAACACGATCAAGTTCCGTATCGGTCCTTTAAGGAGAAATTAACAAGATTAGTTCATACTGAATCTTTTTTAATTAAAGTCCATTTTTTCATAAATCGATTTGTATTCAGAAATCCTAGCTCAGTACTAATGCAAACTAGGCTATAACTGAGGATACCCGCTAATGAAACATTTACGATAAAATGTGAGGAGTAGAAATGTAGAATTGTTCATTCTGACGAAGGTCAAGCTTTTCACTCCACCTTAGACCTACAGTTTAACGTGGAATCCGAACCACGCCCCATCAGCAGCCCAGCGTCTTAACCACTAGGCCACCTACGGTACTCATTTATCTACCAGCCACTTTCTTTATTGTGTGGAAGGATGAACAGCTGGGTCTTGCTGCGCGCCGGCTGCCATCGGGTCTCGAACCCGGGGCCGATGGTTTCGTAATCAGGGATGCTAACTACTACACCACCGAGGCGCATATATATATATATATATATATATATATATATATATATATGATGAATAAAACCACGCAGGGAAAAGAAACACAAAGTGGTGCTCAAGCGCTTTCGTCTAATGACATCCTGAGGATGTCATTAAACGAAAGCGCTTGACCACCACTTTGTGTTTCTTTCCCTTCGTGGTTTTATTCATCATAAATATTTTTCACGAGTTACTTTCGTGAAATAATTTTCATATATTATATATATATATATATATATATATATATATATATATATATATATATATATATATATTCCGAAATAATTACGAAGGCTAGACAGAATGGACAATAATTAAGAATATATTGTTTTTCCAAAATACACACACACACACACATATATATATATATATATATATATATATATATATATATATATAGGGTGTCCCATAAGTCCGGCATCATACGAGAAATTCATATTTTTCTATTTCTACAAACCATAATTCATATTTTTCGATTTCTACAAACCATAATTCATATTTTTCTCTTTCTACAGGCCATAATATCTGTGAGCAAGGAAGAACGAATCCAGATAATTCTACTCATAGGAAATCGGAGTCAAAGAGAGGCCGCTGCTGAATTTAACAGACTGCATCCAGACCGCGAGCCAATAACACAGAGTTGTGTTAGCAGACTTGTTGCAAAGTTTAAGGAAACAGGATCCATAGAAGATAAACCACGCAGTGGACCTTCAAGGAGGTCCACTGACGATGATACAGCGACTGCTGTCCTGGCTCATTTTAACAGAAGTCCCAATAAGTCTCTTCGGCGAGTGTCCGCCGAGACAGAAGTGTCGGAAAGTAGCATCCATCGCATTCTTCAGGCTCACAAATGGCATCCATATAAACTTCAGATCCTACAGAAATTAAGCGAAGATGATCCCGACCGGCGGATGGGATTTTGTGAATGGGCTACGGAACAATATGCTCGGGATGCCAATTTCCCGTCCATCATTCTCTTCAGTGACGAGGCTGTTTTTTTATGAAAATGGTGAGGTAAATCGACAGAACACCCACTACTGGTCTCAAAGCAACCCTCACTGGTATACCTCTTCAAAGGAGCAAGGTGCATCTCGGGTGATGGTATGGTGTGGCATTTGGAAGGATCGCATCATAGGCCCCCTCTTTTTCGATGAACATGTTACTGGAGGCACTTACCTACGTATGTTCAAGGAAAAAGCATTTCCCAGTGTCTTGAACGAAGAAGGAAATTTCCCAACATGGTTCCAGCAAGACGGCGCTCCTGCACATTACAGCACCCAAGTAAGGGAATACCTGTACCAACAATTCCCTGGTCATTGGATAGGACGTCGAGGGCCTGTGGAATGGCCAGCTAGAAGCCCGGATCTCACGCCACTAGATTTTTATCTCTGGGGCCACTTGAAAGCGCTGGTATACGCAGAGAAAATTGGAGTGTTGAACATTTGCGGCAGTGCATTATTGGGGCATGTAACACCATTACTCCTGACATCATTCACCGTGTGCTTGCTGACTGGGTATCACGTCTGAATTTGTGTATTGAAAACAATGGTGGACATATTGAGCACGTTCTGTAAATAAAAGCTTTTGTTTTGCCTTTTTTATTATTTTTCCTATGATGCCGGACTTATGGGACACCCTGTGTGTATATATATATATATATATATATATATATATATATATATATATATATATATATGCATTTAACTGCAATGACCACGCAGTATATAAATGAATAGAAACGACATAATATTAAGGAACGTTCCTTAATATTATGTCGTTTCTATTCATATATATATATATAAATTAGGGTGATTCAAAAATTGACCGAAAAAAAGTTTTTGGAAATTTTTCGGGCCACCCTCTGATTATATTTAATTTGGTAAAAAAGTAATGCATACAAATTTTGAATTAAAAAAATTAATTTTTAGGGGTCGCTACCATAAGTTGAAAATCAGACAAAATAAGAAATATATGCTGTTTCCACACCACCCTTGAGGTAAAGCATACGGCACGTTGCCTTTTTTTTTTAAGTGGAAGTTCCCCGGTAGGCCTATCATAACCACTCTACATTTTCAAATTGACAGTTCTTCTGTAATAATAATAAGACTTTCGTAAAAATAATAACCTTTTGTTCATTATATTTCACTGTTAATTTCTTAATGATGATATTGTCTTCTTGTTTTTATTTGGAAGAGCAGCTCTATATTTCTTTACCACTTGAAGGAGATACTGTTTCTGTTCTTCATCATTTGTGATTAATTTGTTGTATTCATCGACTAATCTAACTCCTCTTTCTGCATTGTCATTAACAACTTGAATTTTTCTTATGACTTGTTTTACGTTGTTGTAGCAGTCATCTTCATTCCACTCTTCAGAGTTCTTATTAAGAAACGTTGATGGTAAACCAAGTCTATTAAAAAATATTTTGTATTTGCACTAACAAAGTCTTCCAGTTCTCTGTTTTCAATAACTTCAGGGTCAATAACCGCTTTTTTCTCTGGATTTGGTTCGGCGCCGTTTTGCAACGCTTGCTTCATTCGGTTTTTAGTTTGGTGTAGTACGCCATCATCGAAGAAAGCAAATGCTATTAACTCCTCTGAAAGATACCATAAATGATTCATCATTTTCTTCAGGGCAACAGTTGCAATGCGTTCATCTTTTAGTTTGTACAGTTGCAGTTTCTTCAACATCTCTAAATCGAGACGAGGAGCGAGAACTGAAACTGACGCTGTAAACCAGGATTTAACATATATGTGTACAGTAAAGAGGCAGATATCTCTAAGGCCTTTTTCTTCTCTGGGTGTTAATTTAAATTGTGTTTTAAACAACCAAATTTTCACGGCATAAATGACTTTTGCCATCCATCTTGCTCGGTGAACGCCAGCTGGTCTTCTGAATGAAACTCCTCTCTTTGGTACTTCACCAAGGAAAATGATTGTCAGTTCCAGCAATTCTTTGTAATCGTCACGAGGTTGATGTTCTTCAAGTTGAGTGGTAGCAAACGCAATCACTTCTGCTTTTATATCAGTAATACTGGGTATGGTATTTGGATCATCTAATGCTGTTTTGTAGTTTTTTGTGTCTAATTTTGACCATTTCATTCTAAATCGTTTGAAAATTGCAATATCAGGTCCTGATGATGCAAACAATGAATGCGAAACAACAGCTTCTAACACTATTTCTAGTATGTGATGTCTGCAGGCCAGCCACAGCATACGTTTGTTCATTTTCTGTTCTAGAAGAACACAGGCACCATTTCTACGACCTGTATTCAATGCTGTGGTGTCAAAACACATGCATTTTATTTTGTCTGAGATATCCCAATCCAAACAAGCTTGGTGGACGGCTTTTGCCGTTAATTCTCCTGTGCTTGCAGTGATTTTTGGAACACCAAGAAGTTGATCAATGCCATCTCCTGAAATCAGTATAGGGAGTCGTTCAACAACTTCTCGTCCTGTTATGTCTTCTATTAGTTTTCCGTCCCAATGAATGGTTAAAGGAACATCAGCTTCAAACTCTTTCTTTAAATTTTCCCCAATTTTTTTCTGAAATTTTTCTCTTGCTCTTCTTATAGATGAATAACTGACATTGAATTCGTCTGCATTTTTTCCAAGACCTTCAATCGTTGGTATCATCACTAATGATGCACTTCTGTTGCTCATTTTTGTTACATCAAGGGCTGCAAGCAATGTATCATCAATCAATTTTTGTTTCTTTCGTACAGTCTGTTTTGAGGTGGATGGTTCCCTAGGATCAACCGTAAACTCTTCATCAGATGTTGTATTTTGTCTTTCAGCACCAGAACTGCTAGTTGAGTCACTGAGAACTACAGTTTCCTCAAATCTCGACATTTCTCTTGCTTTTCTTATGTTTAATTGTTCTTCCTTTTTCTTAGCATACTTTTCTTTCTTTGCAAAATCTTTATCAATCCCATCCATTTTTCCTTTTTGCCCCTGTTCTCGCTGGAGTTTTAGAAATAGCTTATCTTCTTCAATATCAATTAGCTTCATAGCATCTGCATGTGCTATATCAAACAGGCTATCTAATTCTTGGTTCCATTTGGTTTGCTTATCTAATAGATTTTTTGATTGTTTCGCCTTATTCTCTTTATTTTTCTTTAATCCTTGCCATTCTTTGAACAGTTTCTCAATTTTGTCAACAACTTGCAACTTCTTTCTAGTTGGAATTCGTGCTCCTCCCGATACTGCCAACACATCATTTGCAGTAGACAAGCAGGCTTCTCGAATTGTTTGTTTTTTGTTTCTGTAAGCCATAAACAAAGCCATAGTTTCTCGCTTTGATGGAAGAACTGTTGTTTTAAGTGTATCTGATGGTTGTCCAATAAGCCAAACATTAGTATCTTTTCTTGTGTGCATAGCAGTACCCCTGTTAGAAGATGGCGGGGGTTCCATGACAGAGTCGACAGCAGAACCTTTTACACTCACGACAGTCAGGCGACTACTGAATTATAGCTGTACAGACAGTACAGTGTACAAGTGCCGGTTGCCCTCAATATTCGGTCACAACAGAGTGTAAATGGTTACATGAGTGTTGTGTTTACTCAGCACTGTTAGCTCTATGTACATTAACGCACTTATCACATGGAACAGATATTATAAGAAAAACGTCACAGTTCAAAACTCAATTTCCTGAAAGTAAGCAGAAAAGTAATAGTTTAGATTAAGGTAGCAACCCCTAAAATACATTAGAATCACCTGAAATTTTGCATACATTACGTTTTTACCAAATTAAACATAATTAGAGGGTGGCCCGGAAAAAATCTAACAATCGATATTTTTTAATCACCCCATTTTATATATATATATATATATATATATATATATATATATATATATGAAGAGAGAGAGAGAGAGAGAGAGAGAGAGAGAGAGAGAGAGAGAGAGCTGCAAGGCGTTACAAGTACACTAATTTACAGCTCATCAGGAAGATTAGCTGGGTGTACTACGCATCATCAGTCATCACCGGATAACGAGCCCGGGACCGGGTTGTTAACACATACATCCATATATATATATATATATATATATATATATGAGAAGAGAGAGTTACAATAAGAGAAAATGCCGATTAGGGCACCCGGGGCAAATAATAATCACAAAGCAGATATTCTAACTGGGCTCAAAAGTAAGATTAGCTGGATGTGCTACGCATCATCTGCTAGCACCGGGTAACAAGCCCGGGACCGATTGTTAGCACATAGTTCCATATATATATATATATATATATATATATATATATATGAAGAGATAGTTACAATAGTTAAACTGTCGTCGGTTAGGGTGCCGGAATCAAATAATAAACAGCAAGCAGATATCCTAACTGGGCTCAAAAGTAAGATTAGCTGGGTGTGCTATGCATCGAATCCCTCCCTAGCTCAGTACTAATGCATACTAATCTGTAATTGATGATACCCGCTATGAAATATTTACAACAAAATGTAACGAGTTGAAAATGTATTATCACTTCCACACCATAATATATATATATATATATATATATATATATATATATATATAATATATATATATATGACGAAATAGCCACGAAGGAGCAGACAGATAATAAACAGCATGCAACTAGCCTAACCGGGTCAAAAGGAAGTTTAGCTGGGTGTGGTACGCACCGTCTGTCAGCACCGGGTCTCGAACCCGGAACTGCAGGCAATTCTGAAACCCTACCTGTAGAATTTTCTGTAAATTTTTAAGTTGAGAAACAAGCGTGTAATAAAATTTCACTTTCAAAGGACACCTTCATCGTATCATAAAATTCACTGTCCAAATGACGTTATCAGGAAGGAAGATTAGCTGGGTGTGCTACGTATCGTCTGCCGGCACCGGGTCTCAACCTCTGGAGAGATATCCTTTCACTTCGTTTTATTACGAATTTTTATAAATTATAACACTTGCACTGAATGAAACGACATATACACAGCCCGGCCTTCCGCTTAAATAACAAACTAGTTTTTCAAAACACATTTATTATGGCTTTTTATAAATTAACTAACACAGGCACTGAATGAAACGATGTATATCGCCCGAATCACAAATTAAATTAATTAATTACATTTCACTGTCGCCTTCAACGGTCGATTCTTGCACTCCGTCACAAATTTCTGCAATGCTTTGTGTTGAGAAAAGATCATTCCGGTCAGTTGCTCTGAAAGGGTGGAGTGTAGTCCCTGCATAGAGGTCCCCGTCTTCAAACAACTGCGGGGAGCTGTAAAACTGTTGTGATTGGCTCATGGCGATATATCTCTGTGGTTATTCTTTGATAAATACAACTGTTGTGGAATCCAGATGAAATGCTCCCTTTCATATACGCGATCCTAATTGTAAACACCCCCAATAGCCGAATCACGAGTTTCCTATTGGCCGTCGGTAAAGTTTGGGTGAGACATAACGTGTAAGCGCGACTACCCACCTAACTACCAACCAGAGGTCCTGGGACCGTTCTCAGGCTCCGCCCACTAGGCTGTAATTGACTGAGCCGTGAATTCTGGGGCATGTCAAATATAACTTACCCATTCCATAGATTTCTTCCAGAAATGAAACAGATTCGTAGAGAGAGAGAGAGAGAGAGAAGTTTTGTTTGGAAAATAAAACTTGTTTTTCTGAGGCGCCGATGAGATGGGTGGGCGAAGGGAAATTTGACCGTATATTAACCATCTATTTATTACCTGTGCTGATATATATATATATATATATATATATATGAAGGATTTTACAATCATCTAAAACTGGGGAATAATTTAAAAAATAATTAACAGAAATGGAAGGGGTAACGTCGCATTAGTCCCTCGAAGTTTATGGTGTCGAGAGATTGGCGCATGATAAATATTCATTTTATTACCTCAACTGTGACAATATATATATATATATATATATATATATATATATATATATATATATATATATATATATATATATAAAGGGTTTTACAACCACCTAAAATAATTTTAAAAAATTAACTGGCAGAGATGGGGAGAACGGCTGTATGATAAACATCTGTTTTATTACCTTACCTGTACCACCGTCGGGGTAATCAGAAAAGGAAATCTGAAGGAGTTTAGTGACATTCGAAAATAAATTTGGATTTCGGCACAATTCTCGTCGGTTTAAAGCTTCGTTCGGGGGATTAGAAATAAAATTCCGTGAGCAAGCTTAAGATATGCGTTTTAAGATTTTTCATTAATTTTTTATAATGGCTGGAAGCGTAAAGTATCGTGTATGGGGCAGTGCTGACGATTTTATTTTAAATAAAATAATAATTCTTAATAATGTATAGATAGAGGATGATAAAGGTTATTCAGTTTATTGTTTCAGATTGTGTAGGAAATTTATGTGCCTCGTTAATAATAATAAAGCGAAGAAATGTGTAGATGTCTGTCTTGGTTGGGATGCGAAGACAATTTAATGTAAATGTATTTTATTTTGTTTTTTTATAAAAATTAACAGTTAATTAACTTCGAATTGGCGGGAATATCTTTATAAAAATAATATAAAAGTATATAGAAAGGATTGCTGAATGTTATTCTGAGAATAATTGTTTATTACCAAATTTGATATGTGGTTTAGTATATTTATTGTGTTATTAAACCTGTTTTCATATGGGAAATTTAATATAAATGTGTATATATGGATTTCTCAAATCAAAAGAATGAATATTAAGATGGATGAAAAATTGTACGAAAACGAGAACCGCTTCTTATAAAAGAGATGATTGACAAAAGTAAATAGACGCCTCTCTCTCTCTCTCTCTCTCTCTCTCTCTCTCTCTCTCTCTCTCTCATAAAAAACATAGAAGGTATACAGAAAGGAATGGTATAGATAAATAGACGCTTTCGGTGAGCTTAGTTGAAATGTTTATTGCTTAATATAAAATTTTTCCTGTAGTTATTTAAGAATATATATATATATATATATATATATATAAAGTGTGGTATATTGCTTGCATTTTCAGTCAATTGCTTTTCATTCAAAGTCCCACCTAGGTGGTTAGCATCGCGGATTATGAATCCATCGGTTCCGTGCTCGAGGCCCTGCGATTGCAGCCGGCGCGCGATAAACGATCATCCTTCTGCACAATTGGTTGGTAGATAAAATGGGTACCCTGGGTGACCTAGTGGTTAAGACGCTGGGGTGCTGGTGGTCCGGATTCCCCGTTAAACTGTAGGTCTAAGGTAGAGTGAAAAGCTTGACCTTCGGCAGAATGAACAATTCGAGTATTTTTTCTTTCTTGGAATAAAAAGAAATGCTGATTTTGCAGTCATTTTATATAAGAGATGATTGACAAAAGTAAATAGACACTTTCGCTTTGGCTTTAGTATAGGGTGATCCAGAGAAATGGGACCCAAAAGAAACCCCTGTAACTCTTAAAGTATAAGTCCTTTTATAAAATCATACGCATCATTCGAAAGAGGATAGTTACAAGTTTGTACAGGATTGTATAGGTTTTGACAATACAAGACAAGATAAGATACAAAACAAAATAAAAGTGTTAGTTAAAACTAACCCTTCAAGATGACTGCATGGACTGTGGAACAGCTGCGTTTCATAACTGAGCAATATTATGAGCATGGAAGAAGTGTAGTTTCAGCTCAAAGATCTTTCAAGACAAATTTTCAGATGTCAAAATCACCTTCTAAGAAAGTAATCCGTCGGTGTGTCAGAAATTTTTCCCTAACTGGCAGCATTGGAAAAAGAAAACCAACTGGAAGAGTGCGCACAGCAAGGATAGACGAGATCATTAACAGAACTCATGAAATTGTACAGGATAATCCTAACATAAGCATCAGACGTGCTTCTCAGCTGTTAGGAGTTGGATATGGAACCACACACTGTATATTCAAGCAAAATTTAATGCTCTTTCCATATAAAATTCAAACAGTGCAACAACTAAACGATGGAGATTTCGCACGAAGACGACAATTCTGTCAATGGATCCAACAGAAGGTAAATGACACCACCAATTTCTGACACACCGACGGATTACTTTCTTAGGAGATTTTGACATCTGAAAATTTGTCTTGAAAGATCTTTGAGCTGAAACTACACTTCTTCCATGCTCATAATATTGCTCAGTTATGAAACGCAGCTGTTCCACAGTCCATGCAGTCATCTTGAAGGGTTAGTTTTAACTAACACTTTTATTTTGTTTTGTATCTTATCTTGTCATGTATTGTCAAAACCTATACAATCCTGTACAAACTTGTAACTATCCTCTTTCGAATGATGCGTATGATTTTATAAAAGGACTTATACTTTAAGAGTTACAGGGGTTTCTTTTGGGTCCCATTTCTCTGGATCACCCTTTATAAATGGATGCTAATCAGGTCTCTCGAGTTAGAGGTAAATTAAATATCATTCTTATAGATTATGTTGTTGGAATAATGTGGTCCGGATTCCCGTTAAACTGTAGGTCTAGGGTGGAGTGAAAAGCTTGACCTTCGGCAGAATGAACAATTCGGGCATTTTTTCTTTCTTGGAATAAAAAGAAATGCTGATTTTGAAGTAATTTTATAAAGAGATGAGTGACAAAAGTAAATAGACGCCTCTCTCTCTCTCTCTGGAAACTCATCTATAAATAAATAATTAGTATATATAGCTGTGTGTGTAATAATAGGGGATCTATGTGCGTTTGTGTGCGCTTCTTGGGTGTTCACTGTGCCAACTGGCTGATAATGCTTGGAGGCACTGGCTTCTACGCCAACTGCCGGATTTCGAGTTCTAAGTCAAATGTTGCTACCATGATCACTCACTGAGCTTCCGCCTCTCGCGGAAGCTGGATGGTCTCTTCTTCTCTCTCCTCCTCCTCTCTCTCTTAAGTTAGGTATACCCCTTTGGGGGGTGAGGCCGCCCCAGCTTCTCCCCCAAGAGGTCAGGTGGACTCCCCAGCTTGCTGGGGGAGTTCCCCTCCCCCTTCATTGCAGCTTGGGGGATAACCCCTCCCCTTTGTTGCATAACCCTCTCCTCCCTTTGCAGCATTGACTTGTTGCAAGACCCCTCCCCTTGTTGCATACCCCCCCCCTTAGCAGCATCGACTTGTTGCAAGACCCCTCCCCTTGTTGCATACCCTCTTGTAACATCCCTCCCCCTCCTTTGCAACATTGATCAAAATTTGCAATTGCATTGCACTCTAACCTTTTGCATCCATACCACTGGTTTCAATGCATACATTATTTAGTTTCTCAGTAAGATGCATAGAATTTTTAACATGTGAATGAGAGATAGTTCCGAGAGTGGAGGGCAAAACTTTGACAAGCCGTTTGGAGAGGTTGTAAGTAATAGAACCCCCAGAGCTAATAATGGGGCGCATAGGGTTGCCAGGTTTGTGGGTTTTTATAAGACCGTAAAGGTAGGGAAGAGAAGGCGAAGTAGATGTGAAAAGCAGAATTAATTCCTTATGATTTCTGAGAATACGTTTCAGGCCACTCTTGAATGATTTGACGACGTCATCCTGCGGGTTGTTCCTAAGCTTTCTGTATGTGGTGGGATCGTGGAGAAGATCGGTTGTTTTTCTAATATATTCAGCTTTATCCATAATAACATTTACAGTGCTACCGCGATCTTCCGTTACCCGATATAGCGCCAACCCCGGTTATCGCCATACTTCGCTAAAGACCCAATTTCCCACCATCTTAAATTACTTCCATGCATCGCTACTCCGCTGTCCGCCATCCGTCAACCTAATACAATTAATTCCGGAAGATCATTTGAAGGTATGAAAATCCTCCACTTTTACTGCCAAAACCAACTGAACAGAAATGCTGAATGAAGAATTTTATTTTTTTATTTTCACAAATGGACTTTCAAAATTTAACTAATTAATTTTTTATTTTTTCTTCTTCGTTTTGTAATATATATAGAATTTAACGTTTTGAATACAATTGTACACCCTACTTCATTTCTTTTTTGTTTAATTTGAGTTCATTATTTGAAGTTAATCATTTAGTTTTGACTCTTCAAACGGTAAATTTTGGTTTTGTGTAAAAGGAGTACATATTTCGTTAAACTTTCTTTGAATTATTATTTTAAAATTTAAAACTGTCATTGCTAAATATAGAATTTACAGTTTCACTTCGAGTAAACGGCGCTTTCGAAATATTCTCGCAATTGAAGTTAAGTGACGTTGAGTTGAGTGGATTTATCTTCATCTTATGGGTGAAGTTGTTTCCGTCTGTTCCATCCCATGATCTTTCAGGGGCGTGCCCAGGATTTTAGAAGGGGTTTCCATAATTGAACCTTCGTGACGTCCATGGTCTTCGAAAACACTTATTTGTGTAGTTATAGGGGTTTGCTCTACCGATAAGATTATAATAATAATAATAATAATCAATTAATTTAGGATCTTAGGGGGTTTCCGGGCAACCAGGAAACCCCCTTGGAAACGCCACTGTTTATTGTGGAAGAGTAACCCAAAATGATTGTTTAATTGTAAATTAAGATAATTGGTAAATGAAAAAAAAATGTTATTTTATTACAAGCAAACGCTGACGATTAAGGAATCTTGCTTTTGAAGTACGGTATACTTTGGAATTCTTCGCTAATTGGTTCTGAGAAAACACGACGAATTGCAAATCAATGAATTTTAAAGCACATTTATAACATGGGTTTCAATGGGAAAACTTTTAATTCGTTCCACGGAAAAAAAATCTTGATATATTTAAAAACAGTTAAACACACTTTTATTAGTGATAACAAGGTAAAACAATAAAACGACCATTACGTTACAAACTGTATTGAAATAAACATGACAAACACATTAATAAAAGCATTAAAAAAACAAAACAAGGCAAAATTATTCCGAACCATTTTTGAAAAATTGGACTAGTTTTGTTCGTTTAGTGTCTTTCTTCTTCTTCTCCACATACACTTGACGGTAGCAGCTAATACTTTTCTCCACTTCTCTTATTACTCTTGTACTGCGCTCTATGTTCGGATCCCAGACTTCAACAAAAAATTTCTTTGCTTGTTCGAGCAAACGAAAGCCCTCGGACAGTTCTTTTGCTGAAAAAACTTTTGAAACTGAGTTATCTTCTTCACTTTCGTGTTCAACTGCACTCTGTTGCTGAATAAGTTCCTCATTTGACAAACTGCGTGCGTGCAAGTCAAATAGCTCTTGTATATCGTTCCAAAGGGAAAACAACGAACACAAAAACAAACGGCAAAACAACGAATCTGCAAGATACGGGTATAAAGAGAGTGACGACGAAAGTACAAAACGACGAAATTCAAAACGACGAATATCGACGTATACCTACTATAGTTGTGTGAAGTAATTTCGACGCCTAAATTGAGTACCCCTTGTTGTTGTTGTTGTTGTTTTTAGCGAAAAAAAGATAAATGTTTTAACCCTGAAAGTTTAATGGTTAACTTTAAGAGATTTAGAGAAATTTGGTTACGTTTGATAAATTACCGTAAATGATGAATTCAGCATTAAAGCGTTTTTTTTTACTTCTTTCTCCTCTCCCTTCGTTTTGAAAGTGAACCATGTTTAATGTTGACACGTATTTTACAAAACTTGTGTACATGAAAAATGTATAAAATTTCTTCGTGTAAACTGGCAAATTTGTTTGTGTATAAAATAGCATGCGAGATTTAGTTCGTTTAAATTAGCTGTTAGTTCGTTTAAATTAGCTGTAACAGTTATCAATGTCAAAATAATTGGTTTAACTTCTTTATCGCACGAAAGTTCTTTAACGTCTGACGCTCTGCATGCATTTTGTAGGTTGGTATATAATTGATTTTAACTTCTGATTTTGATTATTCCGGTGCGTGTCATAGGTAAGTGATTGCTATTTATCGTTTTCTTCTGGGTTTTTCGTTGATGTCTACAATTTTTTTTCTTCAACGGGAAACCATAGTTTAGTCTGATGTCATTTTCGAATAAAACGATGTGGTCGTACATCGTGGTTGGTTTTGATGTTTTTTTTTTTGTGTGTGTGTGTAGTTTTGCGCTCTATTTTTAGAATGTATAGTGATATTTTCTTAATTTCTTTGTCATTTAAGTGTATTAGTCTTCGTATTCTTATGAAATTGTTTGCGAAATTAATTGTGTTTTTTTTACTTGCAAGGAGTCGTGTCAATAGACGTTTTGTTTGTAATTGATTGGTGTATGGATCTCGCTATAATTTGCATTCGTAGTCATTGTTTGTTGTTTAATTTTGGTTACTGGGTTTATTGTCATGACCTGTCCGTGAACTTCTAAATAACGTAGCTGAAGTTGGTCAGTCGCACCGGACACTTCTTGGTTTGCCATCTCGAGACAGCCAAAGTACACGTCCATGACAAGTACTCACAGAACAGTGAGCAGTCTCACAAACCCTTTGTGGGAAATTTTCAGGTAAAAGTTTTAATCCTAATGATCGCATATAATTTAATGATTAACATTAAATTATATGCCACATGAATAGGATATATACTCTTATGCCGTTTGAATAGATCTTTCCTGTTATCCTAATCAACGTACGATTGCAAAGGAAAAATGGAAATTTTCCGTTTGTCTCAGCAGTCTCACATGCGTTATATGACGTTTCAAGTAAAAGGACCTTGAACTTCTTTGTGACTGAATGTACATTGATAATTAGTGAAAATGTCAAATTTACCCACTCTGCACTCATTTACTGTTATTATTGTTTTCTCATGTTATTGTTCTTTATTGGTTTTATTTTGGAAAAGTTTGGTATAGTGTTACATCTGGTATAAGCAGTTGAAGCATGGATCTACTTCAGTTATCGATGAAGTGAGTTTTGGCTTCATTAGCTGCATATTCCCCCTCAGTTACAGGCTCGTTTTATGGTTTTCATGCCCCATGGTTGAAAGGAGTTTCCTTTCGTTTTCGAAATCGAGGCGACGCGACGTCCGGTTGTCGTACTCTGTCGATTATTGGTTCAGTGATCGTAGACGTATGGGCTACAGGTGATCACAGTTTTGGTTTGGGCATTGTTTATGCAACAGTGTTGCTGTGTGTGGATTTTTTTCGGGGGGTAGGGGTGAGAATGGTTTCTCAAGTTTTGGTGAGCCTTCTTTGTTTTGTTTTGATGTTCTTACTATCTTTGAGATATTGGGGAATTGTATTATGTTTTATTTGGAATGTAAGCAGCTAGTACTTAAGGGATGGTCGTCCATGAAATCGTGGTTATGATTTATGATGGTTGTTCTAAAAAGTTGTTGATGTTTGTTCCGAGTTTTCTTTATTTCTTTTACAGTTGTGGTTGGATCAAAACCTTGCGAAGATTGTTTGCGTTTTCCAGCTGACTGGTTATGAAGGTTCGTTTTCCAACAGCGTGCTAAACAATTTTTTTTTTATTTCTTCAATTTTGTTGATGAAGAAATAACGATAAGACTGTTTCTATCTAACAGTCTATGTTCTTACTCTCACTCTCATTAGTGCCGAGACCTAATTGTGGTCATCAAGGAACTTTACAACTCTTCCTCGAACGTACAAAATGGCGCATACAAGTGATTCTGTCGGAAGTGGGAGGTTTTCCATCCATTCCGCTCCAAGTTCAAGGTCCTTTTACTTGAGACGTCATTTAACGCATGTGAGACTGCTGAGACAAATGGAAAATTTCCATTTTTCCTTTGCAATTGTACGTTGATTAGGATAACAGGAAAGATCTATTCACATGGCCTAAGAGTATATATCCTATTCATATGATATATAATTAATTTAATGTTATTTTTTAAATTTAAAACTTTTAAATTAAAAAAAATATTTAAAAAATTAAAATCATAATGGTAATAATAATAATAATAATAATACTAATAATAAACGTTAAAATTTGTTAAATTTGCTATTGGTAAGGATTTCTCCATTTTTTATTTTAACTTTTCATTTTTTCTATAACTTGATTTTTTTTAACTTTGTACTTTTTACTTCCAATTTCTTTCATTTTTACTGTGTTTTAGTTAATTTTCACTTACAATTTTAACTCTCATTTCACGTTCATTCCTTTTAAATTTTCACTGGTATTTTAAGCTTCCATCTTTATCGTAAATTCTCTCCAAATTTTTTTTTACTTTCCAACTATTTTTCGTTTTATTTTCAATTTTAATTTACTTCCATTCCTTTTATAAGAAATTCTTATTTTGTGATTTTTTTTAACTCGCTCATTTGATTTTATGTACTTGCAATTCTCTCTCATCTTTTTATTCTATTTTTTTAGACTCATTACTTTGAGCTACGATTCGTTTAATGTCACAGTGGTTTAATTTCCCACTGGTTTAAATTGTGTTAAGGCCATATTTGTAAACCACATTTTTAGCTTGGAATTTTTTCTTTGTATATATAATTTTTTTTTTTTTTTTTGCTTTTAGGCTTTTGAGTAGATTTATGTTTGCTTATAAATTCAAAAGTAGTGCACGGTAAATTTAATTCATTATCATCTTTATTTGGCGAATTATTATTATTATTATTATTATTATTTTTATTTTTCAGCTTTTTTGGGGGGCATTTATCTGAACACGGAAGGAAATGTTTTTCAAAAACAAAACCAAGGTTTTTTGCATTAACATTAAATTGTTGTTTGGGAGGATAACTCGTCTACGGCAAATTCACGGTCGCTAAAGTTTTTCTTATAAAATTTAAAACTCAATTATAAAGAACTTAATCTGAATAACGTTGATCAAAACGTTTTCGTGACTTATTCGTAACTTGTCACAACGATATCTTTCTTGAGTAATAAAAGTTAGTTTAAAATTTCACTTCGGCCCAATCCCTTCAATAACTAAATCATTTGTTTCAGCAAGTAATAACCCTTTAAGTTTCGATAAATTTGCGAGTTTGCCATCAATGTATGTCTATCCTTATCCGACATCTATACTACTGTGGGGGTTGTGAAGTTCTTCCCAATACCCGACATTCAAGCAATAGGCTTGGTCTAGGGTCCCAAGTTTCCTTATTAATGGCCCATCTGTCCTTTGGTCCCATTTTAGTATTTGTTGTGGGCCAATCCCTCGTATTTTTTTCTCAGTGTCCCTCCCAGTAATTGTTTAAGTTTTCCTCTTCATTCTTTTTAACCAATTCAGCAGGGATTGGTTATTGCTAGGGTTTTCAAGCTTTATCTGGTTCTTCGGAGTTTTGTTAGGCAAATATTGTTTAAATCTAAGAATTCTCAAGTTTTTCTCTCCCTCCACAGAAGTCGAGTCAAATATTAAAAGTGTTATTTAGTTGTCAAGTATTAAAAAAAAAACGTGCTGGACCCTGTTCCACGTCTGAAAGATACAACATAAATTACTGTTGAAAAGCCTATTAAGGTATTTTATTTGTTACGGGTCTTATGATTCTTTATCAGAGTTTACTAGTGTTAGAAAATCTAGAAGAGGAAGAGCCATTGTTGATGACTAAGCTGATTGATGCAGCAATATTTGTATATATTAAGTTAAGGTGTGTATATATATATCCATCTCATAATTGTAAGGCTAGTGAAAAATTCACTTAATTTAGAGCTAACATTTTTTGGGCTCTTGTGGCATCATTTTCTTGGGGCATTGCGCGTCCTTCCTACTCGTTTGTTGAATGCAGCACTTATAGGACGTGGTCTTATAGAGAGCTCTCTTGCAATTCAGTTTGGTTGTTTAGATACAAGATTGTTGCATCGTGCAATGGTGCAGGTTGTGTTGTTGTTGTTGTTGTTGCAAGGTTTAGAAAGAAGACCATAAATAGTGCCCCTTTTGTTTATCTTAATTTTATGCAACTGAGGCCTAAGGTAGACCCACATCGGGTCAGCAACCCTGAGGTAGGACCTAATAGGATCTCCAAGTCCGTAAGTTTTAGTCTAGCCTAACTTGGGCTGTAGGTTAAACTGGCCCTTCAGAGCTTGGCCGTTCAGGGCTCAGCTAGGATTCTGAACCCAATAAAATAAAATATAACTAGACACTAAAATTGACCAGAATGTTGTTAATAACCAATTGTTAGATAATGATTGGTATGCATTCAAATTGTAAAGAAGTTATGGGCATGTGTTATATATTTAGCCTGCTTAGTTGAAGTTAGAATCAGACACTTAACCTATAGTTATTGCCAGTTTGCAGTGCTTGCTTGAGCCTTGAATTCGTATTAACCCAATCCTGAGCTTTTGGGATTCCCTCTTGCAACTAGCAATAGAGTCCATTATCATCACTATAGGATACCAGTCACCTTATTCCAGAGATATGCTTGTTGCTCATGCTTGGTTTTATATTGCTTGCAGGCTGCTTAAATTATGTGGGATTATGTTTGTCATGGTTGTTAATGTCATTCATATTTACTACTTTTATATTATTTTCAAGTTGTTTATTTTGATTCTATATTCATTCAATAATCAATCTATTCTTACCAGTTATTAATGGTGAAGTCATGTTTCCAGTTCTTATTTGTGTATTAATTATCTGTTAATTCATCATTAATGATTGACTGTACCCGTGCATGTAACTAATAATTTTGTGTTATCTAGGCGACCAGTTGGGACTAGGCGGAACCAATAGAAAATCTACCAGCTCGCTCAACTAGTCCAGATATATCCTGTTGGCATTGTGGATCAAACCTAGTTGGACCTATAGTCCAGTCAATCTGTGATTGGACCTGGAAGTAATTGTAACAGAAATGGTTTTAACTGTTTTCGCACCCTTACCTTAACATAAATGATATATTAAAAACTTACCACAAACGGGCCAGGCCAATTTCCGTAAATCCAAGATGGCCGCCGCTACCATCGGTAACAATAAAGTGGTACCAAATTTTTACTATTCAATCAATTTCTTGTTGTAATATATCATTCTGTAGGTCTTAATGGTCAACGAAACCATTAAAATGGATTAGAATAGTGTCTGATGCTTAGTTTGTCAATTATGGCGGCCATCATGAATTTTCAAGATGGCCGACGTGTGAAAAACCTGCATTTACTTATATCTTCGTTTCTAATATATGTAGGTTCACAATTTTTGTGTCTAAACATACATTTTCAGGGTCAGGGAATATAATTATAGCTCTTAGGATATTGTCAGGTGGGCGGTAGGCCCACCATGGCGGCCATGTTGGATTTTCAGGATGGCCGCTATGCGAAATCATAGTATATGATCCGAGTTTCTTAATACGCCTGAATCCTAAACTTGGCGCTTAAAAATGCAATTACTTCCAGGTCCAATCAGTTTCTAAAACAAAATTAACACTGCAATTTTGCAATAAAATTAATTAATTCTATTATTTTGTTTCGGGTCAAAATGGATTCTGAACGTTTCGAAACCTGTGCAATATGTAAAGAAGTCATAGATGACCGTGATTCTTATGTGACACGAACAGAAAAAAGGTGCCTTGGGTGTTTGCAATGCTAGCAGAGAAAGAGACGATGACATCTTTGTCACAGCTGGAGACAAACTACACAGATCATGTAGAGATCCATATATTAATAAGAAGAACATTGCATCTTACAATAAAAAGAAAGCTTCCACATCTTCTGATGCCACTGCATTTAAACTTAGTTTAAGATCTGATCACGACTTTAATTACAAATTGGATTGTTTGTTCTGCAAAAATCGCATCACCGAAAGAGATGAACGGGACAATAAAGCTTTTCAAGTGATGTGCAAGAATCGTGAGTTTGATATCAGTATTCTAAAAGTTTGCGAACAGCGCAAGGATGGCTGGGCAGTTGATGTAAAAGGGCGTATAGCTTTTGTAAATGATTTACATTCAGAAGATGCGGTGTATCATCAAGCATGTAGTACTAACTTTCGTATTGGAAAAGAGATATTCCAAAACTATACGATAGTAACACACAAACGAGTCAAAGTTTAAAAAGGGGTCGGCCTTATGATGAATCTCAAGAGTCTGCCTTTGCTTTTGTGGCGAATTATTTGCGAGAAAATGATAATGAACAAACCACAATCAATGATCTTTTGTCAATAATGCAGGATCATCTGAAAGATTCATCAAGTCATGCATATACTTCCAAATGGCTGAAAAGTCGTTTGATGGAGCATTTTAAAGATGAAATTGTTGTCACGGAGATTAATGGGAAACATAATGTTGTCACATTCAGATCAAAAACCAAGAATATTCTCTATGATTTCTATAAAAGCAAGAAATCAGATGACGTAGAAACTGAAAAAAATCGCATTATTGAAACTGCGGCAAAGCTGCTAAAAAGTGAAATTAAAGAATACGATAGTTCTTCAACAATGTATCCATCCACCCAAGACATAGAATCTCGTGCCCGTTGCAAAGAATTTCTTCCCAAATCTTTACGATTACTGCTTGAAAAGATGTTTGTTGCCAAAAGCAGTGACCTACGAATTGCCTCTATTGCGCAGGCAATAATGCAAGCAGTCAGACCAAAAGCAATAATTGCCCTACTTCAGATTGGCTTGGGAGTGCAAATACATAGACAATTTGGATCAAGGTTTTTGATTGACTCTTTACACAGTCACTGATTTTGCTCTTCCTACTCAGAGGTTCAGAAGTTTGAAAGAAGTGCGGCGTATTATCAGGGACAGAAATTTAAGGCATTGACAATGAATCTTTCATACAACATGTTGGTGACAATGTTGATCACAATATTAGAACAATCGATGGTCTAAATACATTCCACAGTATGGGTACAATTGTTACAGTTACTCCCAAGGTAGCTTCCACGAAATTAGTGCGAAGAATAGATGTCACATCAAAGGAGATCGTGGACATTTGCAGCATCGAAACTCACATATTTCGCTCGCGCAGAAAATCTTCTTGCGCCTTAACATACAAAGATTTGCATCAATTTCAATTTCATGCCGATGATCCAACAAGTTGCTTCAACATTTTATGGAATTGTGGCTGGATGCTGAAACCTCAACGACCACTGTGAAATGGCTTTATGCAAATGGTGCATAAAGGAGAGCACCCTGGACAGGCTTCCGTTATATTCATGCCGATGATCGATATGCAATCCAGCGACGAATCGTGCATTTTATCAACCATGCATTTTGTGTCTGAGCAAGCAAAGTGCTACAACATGTCACCGGTACTAACATTTGATCAGCCACTGTACTGGAAGGGAACTGAAATCCAAGAAAGTGTGGATGATGCAAACCCTTTGAAAGAAATAGTGTTGCGACTTGGTGGGCTCCACACTGCCATGAGATGCCATGAGATGTTTTCAATTTTGCTGATAACTTCAATGTAATACAGATCTCAGATTTACTTGATAAATCAATCTCAGGAGAAATAAGTTCGGAAGATGTAGAAAAGGAGGTCGTCTTCAAAAAGATGATTGAGAAACTGGAGAACTACAAACATAGCTTAGATTCCTCGAGAATTGCAAAACTGTGGTTCCAATACATAGAAATGGTCGAAATACTATGCACATTCATAAAAGCCGAAGGAAAAGGAAACTTCCTTCTTCATTTACTGGCAGAGTATAGCATGCTACCATTTTTCGCAGCGTCTGGACATTTTGCGTATGCTAAGTCAACACGCATCTATCTTCAAAAAATGTTAAATCTAAAAGAGAGACATCCAAATGTTTACGCAAAGTTTAGAGAAGGCTATCATGTTGTTCGCAGAAGTAATAGATTTTGGGCTGGACTCTCAACAGATCTGGTTATAGAACAAGTTCTTATGAGGAGTTTGAAAACAACAGGTGGACTAACTCACGGACGAGGAATGACTGATTTGAGTTGACATAGCATGCTATTTTTTCTATAAACTAAATTTCAGATCAATATCTCAGTTTACCCAAGAGTTATGTCCAAAAAACGAAATCAAAACAAGTGAACGTCGTTGATATGAAAATATATATTATCTTCGAAACTATGAAGGATAGACTAGTGGTGTTGGGGTTCATTTGAAAGACCTAATCAAAGCCTCTACGATTATGATGTCCAATGGTCAATTTTACTTGAGTACTTGAGCAATGGTCAATAACGCCTACAATCGCGGTCGATACGCAGCGCGATGTTCCGTTTTTCGTCTTTTAGCATGAGATGGGAGCGCCCCCTATGGACTGAGTAATTTTTTATCAACTAAAAATATTTGCTAACCATCTAGGAAGGATTACTGAAAATTTGAAGAACAAATATTAATGTTAAAGGTTAGCTGTGGACGAAAAATACAAGATGGGTTGTCATTTTGACCTACCAACCTGGGTGTGTGTGAGGGGTTAATGCAAATTCCATTTTTCTGAAATATTGCCTCACCCAATGGTGGTAAGTTTTTAATGTTATTTTTGAATATTTGGGGATGTCAAAAACGATGAAACAATTTCTGTTACAATTACTTCCAGGTTGACCAAAAATATAGCCTAGATTGACTGGACTACTACAAAGCCCATTGGGGTTGTGTCAGCTACATTTGGCCACTCCGGGACTGCCACTGCAATCAGGCTCGTAAACCAATAAGACTCGTATCTAGCTTTTTACTGAGAAATCTGGCCACACGGTCAAGTTTGGAGTGTAGCTGGGCTGGGATAAAGTTCACGTATTTCAACAAACCATTTTTCTGCGCTTGTCTCCCACTACTTTCCTTTGTTTTTCTGCTGAACCTCATTAATTGTTGTTTGTTTTTCCAGATTAACTGTAGTATTGCCAGTGTTTGGGGCATTTATACTTTTATACTAAAACTTGTATTTACGCGTCAGAATAAAAGGGATAAAACATCGGTCACTTCATTTTTGTCAGGTGTGCCCTAGAATTCCGGTTTCTTTGTTGGACCCTGATTGATTGGGATTGTTTTCTTTTGGAAAGATCAGAACAATATGTGATTGGTGGTGAAGTACAGTTGGCGTAAGATCCAGAACCTATTGTATACCGTGTCCATCATCATACTAAGAAGTTAGGGGTCCCACGAAAATCTTGCCAGATACCAGAGAATACTGCCCCCTCGCCTGGACAATTTATTGTCACGAACCCGGAAACTAAAAAAAGGGTGCCGAGTGGCTTGAAGATTCTTGATACTCGGGGAACTACGGCCTACTCAGCCACCGCAGCACTACCCAGGTATATACCTTGGACATGTACACTTTAATACATGTACTACGTACGGTACTAGCCACCTTTTGATTATATCTTAAAACTAAATACATCTCGCTGTTTACCTTTCTCCTAATTCTACTGAAGTATCTAAAATTCTTTGACTACGTCGTTTCTAAAGTGGAATACATTCTATCCCACTCTCCCTTTGCTGAAATCTCCATTTTAGATTTCAATGTTCACCACCACCTTTGGCTTTCCTCCCATTTCACTAACATCCCTGGTGAACTGGTTAACAAGTTTTCTATCCGAAATGACTTGGAGAAAATTGTACAGCACCCGACTCGTATCCCCGATCGCCTTGGATATAGGCCCAACTTTCTGGCTTCATTTCTTACCTTCTTACTCTGTCAAACTTTTTTTCTCCGTTGGAATCCTCCGACCACAATCTTATATCTGTTTCCTGTCCTATCGCTCCAATCCGGCCTTTGGATCATCCCAAGAGGAGGTGCCTTTGGCACTTTGGCGTGCTGATTGGGAAGCCCTTAGCCAGTACTTTTGATTCCCATGGAATGATTACTGCTTCCGTGGCTTGGGCCCTTCCGGGTGTGCTGAGCGCATCACGGAGGTGATTCTCTCGGGCAGGGAGGAGTACATTCCATATTCTATTCCAACCACTAATGCAAAAAAAACCTTGGTTTAACTTTACTTGTTCTAATGCTATCCGCAACAGAGAGAATGAATGAATGAATGAATGAATGAATAGCAGTGCTTCACCCGCGGTTCAACTGCTAAAGTCATATCGCGCCGAAACTAAAGTAAAGAGAGAGTACTACGAGATGGGGTAAGGGGGATTTTGAAGGAGTAACATTTAAAGAAAAGTTGTGAGAGAAGAAAGTAGACACTATGATCAGCAAAGGGAGGAAGAAATTACATCCAAGTCATATTAAATAGAGAGAAGAAGGCCAGTTTGACGGAGAAAAGAGAAAAGTGTGTCCTTTGGTAATGGCGTAGAATCACCCAACAATAGAATAAGAGTGGAGCCTGAAGGGCAAAAAGGAAGGAACTGAGAGCGAGCAACGGCGAAGGCAGGACAAACCAAAAGAAAATGTGAAACAGAGAGAGAAATGCCTCATGGGCAGGAGGGGGAAGCAACAATCTCCCGTCATAAGATGCCCATGCGTGAGGCGAGTATGACCGATGCGTAGGCGCATCAGAGTGGTTTCTAAACGTCGGTCACGCTGACAGGAGGAAGGCCACCGTCGAATCGTGGGTTTCAACGCCCTCAAAGAATTCCGACACATCCTCGCACTGGTGCTGACACCGCCGAAGGAGTGCTTCCCGGAAAACCCTCGTAAAGTCTGACGCCGGGAGAGGCGTGTTAGGGTCGAAAGACAGGGAGGACACCTCCCTCGCCACGGCGTCCGCGCATTTGTTGCCCGAAACACCAACGTGGGAAAGTACCCAACAAAAGGCGACTACCTTACGGCGTGATGAAAGGAGGACCAACCAGTCCTGGATCTGTCGCACCAGTGGGTGCGGAGACAAGAAAGGACAGGGCCTCAAAAGCGCGACGGGAGTCAGAATAAATAATAAATGATGTAGAGGGGAGCTGAGAAATGAACCCGAAGGGCCAAAAGAATAGCCGATAGTTCCGCTGTAAAGATGGAAGCCGCTGGGGGGAGGGGGAGCGATAATGATTTAATTTGCGATGGGAAGACGGCCGCGCAGCCCACTCCAAGGGGAGAGCGAGAGCCGTCAGTGAACAGTGGGATAGAGTCAGCATGGGAAGAGGAATGGGATAGGAAAAGTCGTCGAAGGGTGGATGGGTGGAACGGGGACTTTGGTACAGTAGAAAGGAGGGAGCAGATACGGAGAGGAGAAATGGTCCACGGGGGAATAGTTGGAGGGGGGAGAGGAGAACACTCGCCCCTCCACCCACAGAGAAGACAGGAGGGGGGCCATTCGGAGACCAAACGGTCAGATCAAATGGGAATGGCGGTCAAAGCATGCCACAGTGGAAGGGCCGAAGAAGGATTGGACGACCGGGGTGGGACAGAACTGCCGAACACGAAAAAGGTATTTGAGACCCTCCAAGGTACGATGAGCATCCAACAGAAGATGGCCACTCTCTACATACAGGCTAACGATTGAAGAAGATCGGAATACGCCAGTGCTGATGCGCACACCTAAGGAGCGAATCTGGTCCAGCATGCGCAGAGCGGAGGAATAGGCCTGACAGCCATAATCCAACTTACTTTGGACCAGGATGTGGTAGAGCCGCCAAAGAGTATGGCGGTCAGCACCCCAGTCAGCATGAGAGGAACTTGAGAAGGGTACAAGTCTGAAGGCACGAAGCCTTCAGAGATTTCAAGTGGGGGATCCAGGAGAGGCGGGAATCAAGGAAGAGACCCAGAAATCTAGTTTTGGACACAACGGGGACTGGTGATCCATAAAAAGAGAGAGAAGGAACGGCTGTGCAGCGGCGGCTTCGGCAAAAGTGCATTGCCACCGTTTTCGAAGGGGAAAATCGGAACCCGTGGTCTGTGGCCCATTTGAAAATTGAATCCAAGGCCCGCTGGAAGGCAGATCGGGAGCGGGGACAATATATAGCAAGGTCGTCTACATAAAGGGTGGCCGTAATCCCCGGGGGATCGCCAAAAGGAAGCAAACAACGCTCAGGACGCTGCCCTGGGGAATTCCCTCCTCCTGCGAATGCACAAAAGAGAGGGAGGTACCCACCTGAACTCGAAAGGAACGGGAAGTCAGAAAGTTGGAGATAGAGGAAGGGAGGAAAACTCAGAAACCCAAAAGGTAAAGTTTTCGGCAGATCCACCACCGCCAGGTGGTGTTATGCGCTTTCTCCAAATCAAGAGAGACTGCATAAAGATGACGTCGCTCTGCAAATGACACACGGACCGAAGTTTCCAACTGAACTAAGGTGCTAGTGGTGCTACGACCCCTGCGAAAACCGGTCTATGTAAAGGAAAGTAAATTGTGGCATTCTAGGTGCCACATCAGTCGCCGAGAAACCATCTTCTCAAAGTTTTGAGAGGCAGTTAGTGAGGGCTATTGGACGGTAATTGAGGGGAGATGTCAAATCCTTACTGGGTTTAGGGAAGGGGAGCACCACTGCTTCCCTCCAACAGGAGGGGAAGGTGCCCCCTACCCAGATCCAATTGTAGAACGTGAGGAGAAAGTAGTAAGCCGAAGGGTATAGGTGACGAAGCATTTCGAAATGAATGCGGTCGGGGCCTTGCCACAAGAAGCTAACGCCGATCTCAGCTCCGAGCAGGCATACGGACGAGGCCTTCAGAAATCCACGAAGCCGAGGAGATACATTTTTCAAAGGCCTCGACGCCGAGGCCTTAAGATTGTTAGGCTGAAGGTATTTGCACCCAGAGATGTGATATTCGGATGCAAATAACGAATGCGGTGTTTGGACCTCTGGGTGAAGATACTCGCTTCGAAATCTTTCACGAATAAGCTCCTCCATACTTTGGAAAGGCTCAACAATCTAGCCTAGCCTAGGTCTAAACCTCTTCCAAAGGTAACCTACCGTAGCCTCACACTAATAAACAAAGACAGAGCTCACTTCACCTACCTAATAAAAGGGAATTATTAAGCATTAAGCACGTTCATCTATCACACGTGCCCACACTACAACGACGACACGGTGTGTTTACACTTGCCGGGTCACACAGTCAGACACAGTTGCCAGAACAAGATTTCCTGGGCACCATACATTAGCCCAATAACTTTTTATTTCTCATTTTAATATACCCGCAATATTTCAAATATTTATGATAATATGGAAAGTTATGAGATGATGATGATGATGATGATGATCTACCAAAATATTTCAAGATTATTATTACCAACTCTAGCGAGCATTGCAAACAAAGCTACATTTGGAGATGCCTTATTTTTTTTTAAGTTTTGCATTTTTATGCATCTTGACGATAAGAAATTGTGAAAGATGTTTCTGATGTATATTAGCAAAATTATTGTTTACATCCGATATTATAAAGGGTGTACCAGAAGTCTTGGAGGGGTTTTATTTGGCTATAACTTTTTTGTTTGGAGATCAAACAAAAAAAGGTTTGTAACACTTGAAAATATACTTATTGCGATTTCAATTACAAATTTAACATCTGGTGAAAATCTTCATTTTCATTGTGTAAATCTAAAATCGCATTAGCATACGTTACCCAACTCCGATGATCTTGTGGTTTAATTTCTCGAGCAATTTTGTACGGGTAAAGATTGATATCCTCTCTCAAAATTTGATGTAAGGAGCTTTTTGGAAATGTTTAATTCCTGGCTGCGTCGTCAGACTGATGTGGATTTTGCTCTTTTGCTCAACGCTTTCACGAACCATCTCAACCCGAGTTGGACTTCGGCTTGTCCGTGGGTTGTCTCCCTGACCCTTTTCCATACGAAATTTAGCGACGTACCGTGGAATAGCTCGATCAGAAGGAGCAGAACGTGTTGAATTTTAATCGAAAAGCTCTTTGAGCGGCAACGATGGAAGAGTTGTTTGCAAATAAAGTTCCACAACAGCCACTCTTTGTTGCACGGGCCAGGATTCCATTTTAATTAATCGCAAGGGTACTTTAAATAAAAAAAATAAATAAATTAAAGAAAAAAGTTACAGCCAATTAAAAACACGCCCAAGACTTCTGGGACACCCTGTATATTCATTTCAAATATTATTTAGAAGTTCATATGTTACAATTTACGACGGGTTAAAAACAAAATTATCGACTCTAGTAGCTAGTTATCAGTATACCAAGTGGTATTATTCTCTAGTTTGGCCTCTTTTTTGTTATAGAAATAGACACGCGGTAGCTCGCTATCGCCCTCTGGATTTTTTTTTTCACTACATTTTTTTTATTAGTTGTAGATTTAAAATTATATTATACGAAGTCCTCAGAGGAAGAAGTGGCTAAGCGACAAAAGTATGGCATATCACATCTATCTCATATATATGGCATATCACTAGATGGTACAATTAGAAGCACCGTCGTTTAAATATACATCAATTTTTTATGATCCACAAATAAGAAGACGGTATTGCGTTTGTTGAATACTATAATAAGAGGAATGCTTTTTCCCCTCTAACATATCGGAAAATGGTTCACTTGGAGTCTAACTTTATCGTTTATTTTTTGTCATACTTTATAAAATAATATATCACAAAAATTGTAATGAATCGTAACTACAAATCGATGAAAGAATGGAGCTTAATATCCAAATTAAATTGTCCCCCCTTTCGGGGTAACCAATCAATCACAAATGTAGTTTTTTTTTTCACTTTTTCATGTATTTTTTTTTATAATATTATACGAGGCCCTCATAGGAAGAAGTGGCTACTTCATTTTTTTTTTTTTATTGGTTGTAGATTTAAAATTATATTATATGAAGCCCTCATAGGAAGTGGCTAAGCTACAAAATTTTAAAAAACGCCATTACCCCAACACACAAAGGTAAAAAACCAACCCCCACACACAAAGGTAAAAAACCATTACCAGTTACCACCATCCCCACTCCCCGAACCCCTCCCCCCATTATACTATATAGCAGTATATACATTATAGTGAAGCTCAGGATTTTCACGGCTGCGTTCTTTTCTGTAGTTTTATCGCGGTACTGGGGCCTTCGGACCCAGTAACCGGTGACCTAGGACCGGGAAACTTGACAGAGCACATCGTCAGCTCATGGTGGTTGCAGAATTTTCCAATGTGCCGTTTAGGCTGTGCACGGTTCCGAAAAAAGCGGACGCGGACGCGGACACGCACACGGACACACAATATTTTATATATATAAATAATATTAAATACAGTACAATAGTTTATACACAAACATTATATGAGCTCAGGTCAACTAATAACCAACAGATAATGTAGCAAAACTAGCGTGAGAAAGCAATCTAAGTCAATTGGTCTACTGCTGACTGACAATATTATTTATATACAGCGACATATATAATATTTATGTACATAACGTTACAGTGACCTGTCACTAATCCGTTGGTAACTTAACTGAATAGTATTTATCAAAGACTGCCGCGTGTCTGAATAATATTTATCAAAGTATGCGCCACATACGGTCATGTGTCAGGTCATGGTCCTCACCTGAAGAATATCCACCCCAACGTTACCGGGGGTTGAAAATTACAGAACAAAGCAAACCAGGGTTCCCTAAGGCCTCACGAAAGTCACAAGGCGTTTCCACTTTTCAGCTGGCCTCGAGGCCGAGGCCCCATGTCTGGCTCCGACAGAAAAAAGGCGGTTATAGCGGCGGGCTTCACGGACTGCGCGACGGGCCTAAGCTCGCGCACGTTTAAAGGCTATTGAATTTGATAGGGATGGATTACGTTGAAAACGGCGAAAGGCCGACTTCTGAGCCTGAACAGCCAGAGTGCACGTCGAGGTACACCATGGAACCGAAGGGGCAGAGGTGCGGGGAAATGTAGATTTGGGAATGGAGGACAGAGCGGCACAGGTGATATGATCTGTGAGGTAGGTGGAGGCAACATCAACAGTCGGGAAGTTACTCAAAGCTGCAGAGGTTTGATTTTCGGAGTAGAAAAGAGATCAGTCAGTTTTAGCGAAGGACCATCGGGTAGGAGCAGCTGGGAGTCTGGGACGTACGGAGGAAGAGGGGAGGAAGAGGGGAGGAAGAGGGGAGGAAGATCACTACCGTAAAGGTCTGGAGTGACAGACCAAGAGAAGTCAAGGAAGGAGAAGTAAACGAAAGATCTATGGCGGAAAATGTACGGGCCTGGATGTGAAAAGCTGTGGGCTGGCCGGTATTGAGAAGACAGGCAGATGTAGTTGAAAAAAAAAACGGAGACCACAACGCCACCCCGCTGGTTGGTGACAGTATCACCCCATAGAGGATGGCGCGCGTTGAAATCTCCCAAGAGGAGGAAAGGGGGAGGAAGCTACAGGAGGAGAGCGGAAAGATCGTCAACAGAAAGTTCCTGTGACGGGGGAAGATATAAAGAGTAAACTGAATATACACGGTCCAGGAAAACCTGGGCCACTACTGCCTGGAGAGGAGTGTTGAGGGGAAGGGGAGTAGCTGGCACATCAGAACGAATGAAAAGGGCTGTATCAGACAGAGGGGGGGTGAGAGATGACGAAAACCTTCGGAGAGGGCGCAAGGGGCGAACCCCAAGTTGGGTCTCCTGAAGGCAGACGCACACTGGGTTAAAATCCTGGATAAGGAGGAAGTCCTCCCAATTAGAGAGGCCTCGGCAATTCCACTGAAGGATAGCTGCCATCAAGAGCTGAATATAGGGGAGCGAGACACGTAATCGGGCGAGATTTAGGGACATGACCAGAAGGACGAGCTGACGAAGCTGGAGGGCGGGTTGAAGAAGGGGTGATTGAAGAACGGATGAAAGGAGACAGAGGGGGTTTAGTTTGGGGGGGGGGGGGGGGGGGGGTATGCGAGAATGAGGGGATGAAGCAGGGCGGGGTGAATCTAACTTCTGAGATGGGTGGAGGAGAATAATGCCAGGGGCATCAGGAGGTCAAGGAGGGAGCGGGGTGGAAGAAAAGGGGTGTTCAAAGCAGGCCGGGGTAAATCCGGTTTCCGGGGTGGTGGTGAAGATGCCAAGGGCATCGCGAGGTTAACGAGGGAGCGGGGCGGTGGAAAAAGAGGGTGAGGGTGGATGTCCGCTTGAATTTGAATTTCAGAGGCTGCATGACCATCATTGGGAATAGAGGAGGGAAGGGGACGGTGGCGAAGGAAAACGGGAACTTAAAGAAACGGGCAAAACGAAAGGGATCTCTGAAGGTGGAAAGGATACGAGGGTAGGAGGAAGGGAACTGGTGGAAGAGGGTATAAGAGGACGAGGAGATAAGCGAGCCTGAGCAGGGAATCTTGGCAGAGGGACCCAGACGCCGGGGGGTGTCGATGGGTCGTTTAACGGAAGAGCGGGGAGGGGAGGAAAGACCGGAAGAGAGAGCGGTTTTCGATATGTATATTGAAATTTCAGCAATGGTTTCAGTTGAGTGAGTAAGCGGGTTAGTTGCAGCTGAGATGGAGCAGATGGGGACAGTGGAATGGGAAGTTCTTGGGGGGAACGGGTTGGAGGAAGAGTGAACACAGGGGGTGGAGACGATGAGAAGGGAGAGAACGGGATAGGGGGACGGGTGGATAAAGCCTGATCAGACTTAGGATGACAGGGTGTGGAAGAGGACGGTAGAGAGGTTGTCGGGCGGGAAGAGCGCAGTGTTTGGGTAAAGGAGAGGCCTGGGGGTCTAATCGGGACCTGACGCGTGCCCTCGCTTCTTGAAAACCGACCTTGTCAGATTCCCTGACCGACAGAACCTCACGCTTGAATAGGTATGTCGGACACGAAGAGGCGGCGGCGGCGGCGGCGTGGTCTGGGGATGTAACGACGGACCGGAAATTGAAGATAACCGGCCCTAATTTTCTCGGGTAACTGGGAACGAGCAAAGCTCAGGATTAATAAGAGAGATGGTATCCTTGCCCCCTTAACCATACGGGGTGGGCGGTAAACACGGGTCACCTTCTGAGAGGAGAGGCGGGTGAGAATATCCGATTAGGAGTATTTCAAAAGGCGGGGAGCATGTACTACACCCGTACAAATGTTAAAGGAAGAGTCGGGGGTACAATCCAGGGGCAGGAGCCAGGGTCGGGAGGAACGAAACCTTATGATGTTAGGCTCTGGAGGAGACTTCCACCACAAGAGAACCATCATTCTGGGGCCACATCTGTCGGGGATCGTCACAACGGGAAGTGAAGTCATCGTAGACCTCAAAAACATCCTGTTGAGAGAGGAGGTGGGGGGGAGAGGCGGAAGAACTGAGGACCAGGAACCGAGGGTAATCACAGTCAGAGTCGTCAGCTCCCACGAAGGAGTCAAAAGACTTGCGGAAATAAGACATACGAGAAGTCTTTGAACAAGGAGGACGCGAGTGTTCTGCAGTCCGAGGGGGGTCAACCCCATCAGGATGCGGTCTTCCAGTGGTAGAGGACTCGAGAGCCTGGTTGTCCACCACCCGAGTGCTAATAGTAGTAGTAGTCCTAGAATTAGAAGCAGAGGTCGTAAGCCGAGTAGAAGAAACCATAGCAAACAAAAAAGGAAGCTTCATCCTCCGCGCGCATCCAGCCACAACCGACTCCAACAAGGGAAAGGCAAATCGTGGGCACACTCGGTCCCACCACCAATAGACGTCACACAGGGAAAATACACCCATACCCAGTCCCTGTAGCTAAAAGGCGGCGACTCTCATCCAACGAGCGGTGAAAGATGGCAGGGACAGGGCTTGGGTTTGGGTTTGGTTTGGTTTAAGAGCAACAAGGGTGAAGGACAACCACCTCCCTCACCCAAGGTCCAAGGAAAGAGTCAAGTGAAGGTCCAAAACAAAGCCAAATGCGAGGGGAAAAAAAGCCAGAAGGATTGGGGGGGAAAGGCGGAGAAGGAAAGAAAAATATAAGCAGGAGATCAGCTTATATGTATGGAGTACGCTTCTCGTGTGTGGGTTAGCTCAACCCACACGGCTCCCCTTTCTCGGGTTTAATCAAAGGCTTTTTGTTTCATCATTTCCCAGCCTCTCACTGACTGTTTTCAATCCCTCTCTCTCCGCCGCAATGTCGACTCGCTCTCTACTATCACTGTTATAACGGACATTGCTCTTCTGAACACACTAACTGCACGCAGCCTCCTTTAAAAAGAGCACGCAGCACTACCATTTCGACACATTCTCATTCCTTTTCTGTCCAACTCTCTTACGGAAGGGTTAATCGGTATTTCCAATTTTTCCTATACTCAAACGGTCAACTTTGGAACAATATTCCTCAATCCATCTTTCCCCCGTCTATGACCTTCAATTTTTCAAACGCACAGCGGCGTCCCCGCATCTCGGAAAATCTTTGACCTTGATTGATTTCGGCTCTCGTTCCTCTATGGAAAGGCGTTCTTGCCCACATTCGCCCTTGGCCGCCGCTCCTTCCCGCATAAAAATAAAATATGCGCATATATACACAAATTATATTTATGATTATGAATTTCATAATTAAACGCGAAATAAATTAGGCAAATTCACCCACAAGGAAAAGGAAAAGCTATTCCAAGGCCTGTCGTGTATTCAATAATACACTTCTTCATGGAATCCCCGAAAGGCTTTGGAATCGCTTTCCCTTTTCTTTTTGGGTTTCCATCATACATACATATACGTAAAAAATAAAGTTGAACAAAAATATTATAATTAACCTTTATTTGAGTGAAAGTAAAAATCAAGAGGATTTTTTTAATACAGGATGCATATTCAAATACAATATAAAACAGCTAATCATTATGTTGGTGCTAATAAGGAAAAGTAAATTTATTACCGTCTGAAAAAATAAACTTTGACAAATAACTAAACATAAAAAAATTACAGTAAATTTGGAAATTTGTGTACAAATTCCAAAGTGCACGAAGGTCTTCCTCCATTTTCCATCGTGGTAGAACTATTAATTGTATTTTTATTTAATGAAATAAAGCTGGAAAGAGACTATGAAGTCCTCATAAATAGCTCAAATAGCAAATTCAG